>JBBPBS010000753.1:3249734-3333644 GCA_037974835.1 Cicer judaicum | reverse complement strand
TCATTTTTTTCATGTTTCTTTTCCTTTTTTCTCTGTTTCCGACAACTTCATTAATTATAGAGCTAAGAGATAATCTTTATTTTACATATTCATAATTTTTTTTTTTACTTTTTATGGTAAAAATAAAAAACATTTATAATAAACAACGTGAGAATAGTATTTTGTACTTTACTCGACAAGTGAGACAATTATTAGTGTTTGTTTTGCATTTAAAAAAATCTAGAGTGAAGATATATCCTATAATTTAAGATAGAGAAGATTTTTAGACTAAAAAAACACAAATATCAAGACTTATTTTTTTACCACTAAACCAAACTCTTAGAGTTAGTTTTTGTTTTGCACTTGATCGTGTGGTTGCTAACTCCATCAATTATTGCATACCATATTTGAGTGTATTCATTTTCCATCAAGTTCTAATTTACAGCATGAGTTATTTGATAACAATAAATTCATAATTTTTTTACTTACTGTTTTTATTTTCTATATATTCATTCATAGAGATAACTATTTTCCATCAAGAATTTTATTACAACTTATAAAAAATCAATTATTTAAAATACTTAAAATTATTATAAGACATTTCAAGCAAATTCTTGATGATTGTATCATTATCTGTTTTTCTGTTATGACAGCTTTTGGAAAACTCCTTACCAACTAAAACCATTAATTAATTCTTATGTGACTATTACATAACTATTGATTCATCTTTGAAACATATCAACAATATTATCACACATCAAATATGACTTTATCTAAAAGATGGATTTAGTTTATTAAAACAATATTAAACAAAAGTTCCTAATCCTTAATCTTCTTCTAAATTCTTGTTTTTTTTTTTTCAGGTTCTTGAATGCAGGAATATTTGGCAACGGAACTGAGTCAAACCACACACTACCACACACAGCAACAAGAGCAGCAATGCTAGTTAGAATCAACACACTTCTCCAAGGCTATTCAGGCATTAGATTTGAAATTTTAGAAGCCATAACCAATCTCCTAAACAGCAACATCACACCATGTTTACCACTTCGCGGAACAATCACGGCATCAGGAGATTTAGTCCCTCTTTCTTACATTGCTGGTTTACTTACTGGTAGACCAAATTCAAAAGCTGTTGGTCCCTCTGGAGAAGTGCTTAATGCCAAACAAGCATTTCAAATGGCTGGAATCAATTCTGAGTTCTTTGAATTGCAACCAAAAGAAGGACTTGCACTTGTTAATGGAACTGCTGTTGGGTCTGCTTTAGCTTCTACTGTTCTGTTTGATGCTAATATATTAGCTGTTCTGTCTGAAGTTTTATCAGCTATTTTTGCTGAAGTTATGCAAGGAAAACCCGAGTTCACTGATCATTTGACGCATAAGTTGAAGCATCATCCTGGTCAAATTGAAGCTGCTGCTATTATGGAACATATTTTGGATGGAAGTTCTTATGTTAAAGCAGCTAAGAAGTTACATGAGACAGATCCTTTGCAGAAGCCGAAACAAGATCGTTATGCGCTTAGAACTTCACCGCAATGGCTTGGTCCTTTGATTGAAGTTATTAGATTTTCAACTAAGTCAATTGAGAGAGAGATTAACTCTGTCAATGATAACCCTTTGATCGATGTTTCGAGGAACAAGGCCTTACATGGTGGAAATTTTCAAGGAACGCCTATTGGAGTATCGATGGATAATACTCGATTAGCTCTTGCATCGATCGGTAAACTCATGTTTGCTCAATTCTCTGAGCTTGTCAATGATTTTTACAATAACGGGTTGCCTTCGAATCTTTCTGCTAGTAGGAATCCAAGTTTGGATTATGGTTTCAAAGGAGCTGAAATTGCTATGGCTTCTTATTGTTCTGAGATACAATATCTTGCAAATCCGGTTACCACTCATGTTCAAAGTGCTGAGCAGCATAACCAAGATGTAAACTCATTGGGTTTGATTTCTTCCAGGAAAACCAATGAAGCCATTGAGATTCTAAAACTCATGTCTTCCACATTCTTGATTGCACTTTGTCAAGCTATTGACTTAAGGCATTTGGAAGAGAATTTGAAAAACTCAGTCAAGAACATTGTAAGCCAAGTTGCTAAGAGGACACTTACCACGGGTGTTAATGGAGAACTTCATCCTTCAAGGTTTTGTGAAAAGGACTTATTGAAAGTGGTTGATAGGGAGCATGTGTTTGCCTATATTGATGATCCTTGTAGTGCTACATACCCTTTGATGCAAAAATTAAGACAAGTGTTAGTGGATCATGCATTAGTAAATGGAGAAAATGAGAAGAATTTGAACACATCAATCTTCCAAAAGATTGCAACTTTTGAGGATGAGTTGAAGACCCTTTTGCCTAAAGAAGTTGAAAGTGCAAGAGCTGCTTATGAGAGTGGAAATCCTGCAATTCCAAACAAGATCAATGGATGCAGATCTTATCCACTTTACAAGTTTGTGAGGGAGGAGTTGGGAACAAGTTTGCTAACTGGTGAAAAGGTCATTTCACCAGGTGAGGAGTGTGACAAATTGTTCACAGCGATGTGTCAGGGAAAAATCATTGATCCTCTTTTGGAATGTCTGGGAGAGTGGAATGGTGCTCCTCTTCCAATTTGTTAACTATTATTTTTTATATTACTTTTAAAAATGTTTTATTTTTATCTATGCAAGTGTAGCAACAATCATAAGTTTTTTCAAGTCTTTAACAAAATAGTAGTAATATGGAAAGCTTCATTTCAATTTCCTCCAATGTCAAAGTGAACCTTGTAATTTACTTTTTTTTTTTTTGTATTAGAATTTCAGTTGTTTTCTGGAGCTTTCAGTGCAACTGCCCAACTATATAATATATCACATAGCTCTGATGTCAATTATACTTTTCTTTAACGTCACATTCTTGTCTCTGAACAGGTACGTAGTGGTTAATTAATCATTCTAATACCCCTAGTCACTTAAACACGATAAAATTAATTTTAAAGTTGGTCAAATGTTTACTTCCCAACTTAAAATATGCATATATCCTTATATTGGCTAATGAAAGTTCTCCAATATATCTTGCTATGTATATTCACAAAAATATATTCTTCAAACTCTATCCAAAATGTAATGAGTTGTCTATAAGAACATCATTGGTCCCACCAAAGTAAAATCTTTCATACAAACTCCACTATCTTGAACTTTACTATTGACATTAATTGCATCAGATGACTACATCAATTATATATTCTATACTAAGTATATCAGCCAGGTGAAGTGGCTAAAGATTTCAAAAAGAATCTTGATTTGTACAACCTGTCTATATGTTTTACTAGGGCTTTCTACTTGTCACTAATGTGGCAATTGAATAAACTTCGAGGCAATCAATAATCTGAATCCTGAGTTGCTGATACATGAGAACTGGAGAAGCTAGGACTTTGACGCTGCAGAGGGGTAATATAATCAACAAGAGCAGTTAAGATTTAAGAGTTGCATATTAGGCATGAAATAGTAGTCAGTATTTCCTATAGCTGCAAAAATATTAATGTGGATTTAAGAGTTGCAAATAACTTATACTTGGATAGAATTTGGCCACCTTGTACTATTAATAGCCATTAAACTCATTAGTTTAAGATGTAATGTTAGAAGATTATTAAGTTATTTTCTTAATCTAGAATTGAATTTTCCTCTTTACATACCCACTAATTTCACTTCAACTATCACCAGATTTTCTTCAGCTATACCTGCGACTATCTCATCGCACAGACTAGCAATCACTTTCATTCTTATTCTCTTCCTTGATAGCCAAACCTACAACATTCAATTTACCACACTTTTCTTTCATATTTTATATACACTTTACCCCTTAAACTACTTTCATTTTAAGATAAATCTGTGCTTGGTATTCTTATGATGTTTTAAAATATAAAATCCTTCTATCATAACCTATAAAAAACCAGAATCAGAATACAAATTTATTTTTCTCAAAATTTGAAAATTGTTTTTAGTTTCTTAATGACTAAATTGAGCTATTCAGTTAGGGGTGATCAAATCCAACCAATCCAAATAAAAACCGCACAAAACCGAATATTATTGGAGGTGATTAGATCTTCTTTTGTGAAAACTGTTTAGACCAAGGATTTCAGATTCTTTTTCAAAACCGAACCAAATCGCATTTATAAATATTAATACTTATTTATCTATTTATCCGTATGAGATATTGCATTTACCTATTTATATAATCGCATATATAAACTAACTATTTCATATATTTTAAATATTAATTATTTTGTAATGTTAATCTTTAGTATATTAAATATTATATTTTCCTTCAAACTAGTTATTTTAGTGTAAGACTTTATAATATTAGTCTTCAAATATTTTTTTATAATTGTAATTTTGATCAACCGAAAAATCGATCCATTTTAAACTGCATTAATTCAGATTGGATATTTTTTAAGGTGTCATCAAAACTAAACAAAACCTCAAGTTTTTAATTTTTTGATCAAATAAATTTTTGTCTCATAGCCGATCCAAACCGCACCGCAAACACCCCTTTATTCAGTTTTCCCCGATGAGTCTTCACTTTACAGTTTTTAGCAATAGTCTACCTGTTCTTTCTAAATGATTGACAATTAATGCAACCATCAATGAAGCAATTTTTAGCATTAAAAAAGCTTTACATGATTACAACATCAATATTTCCTTTATTTTGGAGAAGAGTCTAATTGAGACACCAGAAAATAATTAATTATTTTTTGGTTTTAAAACAATTGTTCCTTAATAGTAAATTAAACCATCAAGATGTCTAATTAACATTTGAATATAAATTGAAGAATTGCACTTGGATTTTCAACAAACATACCTCAAGGACAACCCATACCATGTTCCATTGTGCTGCAGTACTCTTTAGAAACTATCAGGTAGGATCCAAGCCTCAGCTAATAGCATATGCATGCAAACGATATTACACTGTGTCTCAAGTTCCTTATTCTTTAATGCTACTGCAGTATCGATATTTTGATGCAACATACTGTACTTTTCACCTAACTCTTCAAACTCCTTTTTGATGTCAGACTGCAGCTGCAATATCTGGTTACGAAGAAACAGACCGTAAGTTGAAAAAGCAAGTCGCAGTACCCAAAAGACAATATTAAAAAATAATTGAACAAAAGAAACAGATTTTTCTCAGACTTTTTCCTCGTGTATCTTGCAGGCTTCTTCATTCATCTTTCTTATCCGCGCCATTTCAATTAGCAATGAGTCAGAGTCTGCAAACTGAGGCATTCCAGATGTCGCATAATGAAGTTGAAAAGGACCACTGCTTATACATTCAGGATTAGTAATGTCATGAGGAGCACGAGTAGCATTTTCATTTTCAGTTGCGTAACTGGAGGGTTGAGATGTCACTGGCAAAACAAAGGAAGAGTTAACTGGTTCCACTGAGTCAATCGGTGCTTGCAATATTTCTTCAGCCTCGTGAGTGTAAACATGATCTCGACCACTGTTATGATGACATACAAATCTCTCTAGAGGCATGACTGTACTAGATAAGTCCTCCATAAAAGATGGACTAGCTGACAAAGACGTCTGGAAGGTACAAGTAGCAGGTGTAAATTATAATTGCAAGGAAAACAGTTTCATAACACACCAGACAAAATCCCATGACAATTATGTCAATCAAGTTCACACTCCATTAAACTTTAAAATGTTTTGCCAGACACTAGTGCCAAAAAAAAAAAAAATTTAAAATTATAACCTGCAGAGTGAGGAGTACATAATGACACTCAAATCTGTTGGAATGCACAAAAATAGTACAAAAGTAGCAACAGGAAGTTGACAACAGTTTGTTGCAGCAACACAGATAATCAATAAACAATAAAGAATAGTGGTATAGCACTAAAAGACTTCCTACTAACCTGCAACAATGGCATCAAAGCGTTTGATGGTTGCACCTCTGCAAACTCTGAAGTAGTTGACTCACCGCGTACATGACTCCCTATACCAAACTGATGTCTGACCTCAGGTACAGCAGTACTATCACAAGTTACAGCATCCATCTCAACACTGTGAAGTTGTGCAGGATGAGTTGACATATTCATAGAATTGTCAATGTCAATCACTTCAATCATTAAAGTTTGAGGAACTTCAGAAACTTTTCCATCAGATTGTGTGATCTCTGAACTTACAATGGGACTCTGTCTTTTCAAAGAACAAGTATCAGGGTTGACATCATTGAGATCATTACTTGAATTGGGGTTTTTATTCCGGTGCTCGAGGGATGAAACTTCGGCTGCTACTGAGGACATGGCATTCATTCTCTCATCTGCATCAGATTCCTTGGAAGTAGCATCTGCTTCCACAGGCAAACTACCAAAGGTCTGTTGAGATGTAGAATTTTCATGAGCCATATAAGGTCTGTGATGAACATTTTCTGTATAAATCTGGTCTTGTGAAAATAGCACTGTTTTGGGAGATTTTCTAGGAAGTTCGGGTTCATTTGAGGCAAATTTCACACTATTTAAAACATGAGGATGCTGAAAACCCTTCTGCTTCTCCTCCTCTACCAAATCATTCAGCTTGGGTGTCAAGGAGTCTGAACCGCCATTCATATTACTTTTCTCAACACAGAGTTCATTTTGTAAACAGCTTGAAAAATCCTTCTCATACTTCTGCAGTTCATTGTAAACATAGGAGGCTTCTTCCTCCGTGCAATTGAAATTCAAGTGCCGTTTTGCAAGGTCAACTGAATGCTTTTGATCAAGCTTGTGTTTCAACAAAGAAGCTGCTAGCCAACACTGGAGATGCACATTTTTCATTACACAACTATAAAACAATTCTTAACTTATTATCATAAAACAAGTAATATCAAAGCATGAAAATGCTCAAGTAAATAACAGCATGCATAGAAGAAAAAAAAAGTGCAATACAAAACACCTGCTGCAACAAATTTTGGCACACCAAAGGTTTTGAACTGCAATGCGATTTTTTACCAACCATACACTATGATCTGAATCCCAAAAACATAAAAAATGTGACAATGAAGATTGATCTCTTTGGGTATTGCTGGATTATTTTTACTATCTCTTTGGATACCAGATTGAAAAAATAGACCCAAAAAAAAAGTTTGGAAGAGTGTGAGAGAAGGATACAGTGAGATACATAATAAAAAGGCTGTAGGATGAAGCATTATATCAATTGATCCCCAATGTAGTGACTTGCACCTCAATTTATACCAAATTTTATGTTGCAGGTGGGATCTAATAAACCTACTTTATCAATCACTTGGCCCCCAATAAATTCCTCGCAAATAACATAAACACCACAATCTATACCAGATTATATGTTGCAGGAGGGATTTTACAATCATACATTGTCAATTATTTGCCCCCAATAAACCCCTAAATGAGTAACTTTAAATCAGTCAATCAAATGCCCATAACCGTAGTTATCAACACTTTCATAATTAACACAACTACTCACGACAGATATCCATATTCTTAACGGGTAGAAAATTGGCAAAAAACAAGGAGAACTATAAAACATTTGTTCACCGACTCACAGCTGCTGACTAACCCTTAAGTCAGATATAGGTTGTATGACAACTAAGTGAGGAGCTCAAACCAAAAAGTTAGTAATAAGTTAAATTATTAACTGGAGACAAAAATAATGATAAAACTCAGTCCAATGGCTTCTTACTTTCTCAACAAACGATGTACATTGACTTATCTAAAATCAAGACTATTAAAAAATGTGTGAAGTGTGAACAGATACCTATGTCATATATATATATATATATATGAAAAATATGTTGTTTCTGTGCATTTTATTTCTTGTGTTTCTAATGAGATCACACACTTTTCTATTTATAATGATGTTGCAATAATTACATTCAATGTCTAGGAAATTGTATTGACTAGGACTACTAACAATTAGCCTAGGATGATGCACAATCAAAGAACACTTACATTCAATTTTAACACTTCTCCTCAAGGTAAAGCTTATTATACTTTAAGCTTGTTACATCAAACATTTTATCACAAAAAAAAGAAAATGAGACTAAGTTTAACAACTGTTGGACTAGTTTGAAAAGAAGGCACCATTAATGATTCACGTGTGAAAGAGTCACCACTGGATTGATCATCGATCGGAATAAAACGCACCACTAATATGATTCATATGTGGGAATAGAGTCACTACCAGATCGATCGTCAGTGGGAATAAAAGGCGCCACTAATATGATCCATATGTGGGAATAGAGTCACCACCGAATTGATCGTCAGTGGGAATAAAATGATTGTCTGAGAAAATGGTACCTTGTCCTTGAAACTAAGTTCTCACAACAGCAGATACAATGCGGAAGAGGAAATTGAAAGATGAGAGGTTGCTGAAAAATCACCAAATCATGAAAAGACCAGCAGAAGGTAGCTGGAGACAGGTGCATATGCTCTTAGGAGTGGATTTGGTGGAGGCACGTGGGACCCACACATAGAGAAGATGAACGCATGTGATAGCGTGTGCAATGTAGGTTGGCGAAGGGAAAAGCTCTGCAGTGCTCACCGGAGGATTGCGCGGCGGTATTTGATGGTTTTGGATGCACACTAGAAAAGGGGCAGCTGGTGTTGGCACAGCTATGTTTGAAAGGAAAAAAAAAAGTCACTGGAAAAACACACAGTGAAGGCAGTGCTTGTGAGACAGCTGAAAGCGTTGTGGCTGGTGTTAGAAAGGCAACCGGGGTTGATGGTGACATATGATAAAGCCAAAAATTGAAAGACTGAAAAAGGTGGTGCTGCCGGCGGCATTTGCCACCGCCGGTAGCGGTAGTAAAGCACAGAGACGGATCACAGAATTAGAACCTGCTTTGATACAATGAAAAAATATGTTGTTTGTGTGTATTTTATTTCTTGTGTCTCTAACAAGATCACGCACCTTTCTATTTATACTGATGCTGCAATAATTACATTCAATGCCTCAAAAATTGTATTGATTAGGACTACTAACAATTAGCCTAGCATGTTGCACAATCAAAAAACAATTACATTCAGTTTTAACAATATATATTCAAAAAAGGAGCAAATACTAACCACAGATATTTGAAATGCCTGCACTGTAGAAACTTCCCGGCAATTATTAACATCGTAATGTTTGAATACATACTCAAGAATCATCATCGCGACAGCCTTGACATTTTCCTGCATATGAAATGAAATCATGTGACCAGGAAAAATGAAATTTCTGTTTCAAAAATATTAGTGTTATTGAAATATAACCACTACAGTCCAATAATTAAAATATATCAACAATTATTACATAGATAGTAACCATACAAAAAAATATCCTACTTCAAAATTCTTCCAATCAAATAAACCTGCCTCTTTTATTGATAAAACAGAACCCATGAATGACTGAGAAAGCTGAGAATTATAGGGAAATGAAAGATAGAAGGAACCGGATATTACTGAATGAATTTAACCAGAAAAGGAGAGAATTCTCTTTAAAAGGATCTCACTTTCACAAAAGCTTTCTCCTTTAACAACTGAGCCATTGCTCTATATTATGATACTAAAATTCAAATGACTCGACTATCCCCTAAATCCTTCTCACTATTTAAGTTAATCCTCTGCCCTTTATAACTACCTGGGTCCCTTAAAACTACCCAAACGGAGTGCAAAATATTTGCCTTCCCCGTCATTTTCTTGAGACAAATTCAATGGTAATTACTAGAGAGTAATGTAAAGTAACATGGACTGATATGGGGTTATTTTTATACCAAATATCACTAGCACTTGACACAAGTCTTTATGAAGAACAAGGTCAGGGTTTTGAATTGAACTATTGTAAGTAACTAACGTGATATATTCTGCCTTCCATCTCTATGCTACTCTCTTAGATTGTCAACAACATGATATATATGCAGTGTCATCTAACACTACCTACACGGCCACTGCATATTTCCCCAAACCTGGAACAACCTTTGTTGTGTCATTTGTGTTTCTTATCTTGTGTCACCACACAACACCAGTTGATTCTCCTACCTGTGGCTGATTTTTCCTTTCTATCATTGTTCTTTTTTTTTTTCTTGCTCCATTTATGTCCCAACACATTCCCTTCTGACGCCTAGTACTAGACATCTAGAGCATGATCTGAATGACCCAATAAAAGGTGACCCCACAGATCTTGGATAGGCTCTAACACAAGCAGATGACCTCACAACACATTCCTCTGACGCCTAGGACAAGATCTTGGATAGACTCTGATACCATCTTAGTATATGGGTTGAGTCTAACACAACCCTACAAAACCAACTTGTAAGATGAGGAATGTCTCCCAATTACAAACACATTTTCAAGCTATATCTCATCCAATGAGTAACTCTCAACAATTTAAAAAGTAGACAAAGTCGTTACTGGTTTAGGCAGTAATTCAGTATAATATCATAGTTGAAGGTTTGTCCCAGCTAGTCATGACAGTAGTTCTCATCAAGGAGTCCTGACCTCAGTATGAAGGAGCAACCAAGGGAGCTGCTGACAGATTAGGTTTTAGATCATGGAAGCTGTGATCTAGCACAAGGAAATTTAACTTTGTCAAGTTGCCTTACAAGTTAGAAGTTCATATATAGATCTATAACTTTACACCCTATATTTATGGTAAGTCATCAACAATTTTTTAATGGAAAATCTTAATATTACTATATTGGCAAAGGAGAGCACCAATGACTCAATTTAAGCTAAGGCAGCTTTTATAAAAGTTTTCACAAAAAAGCAAAATCATTTATGTTCAAGTTAAGGTTACTCAAGTATAAACTGAAACCCTACCGAAAAGTGTAGAACATCACATAGACCTGATATATCAGGCTTTGACAAGAATTTGGTGTTCTTGGGCATGTCAGGCAGTTTCTTATGTTTTGGAATTTGTTTGTTCATTACAGCTGCTCCTGTCATTTCATGGGTCAATAGATGTGTTACGAAGTCATGTTAAAAAATCATTTCTATTATTTGTGTGCATGTAAATGAATCAACAGTATATTGTACCTTAAATAATGCTAGCAACACACTCCTTTTGATTTGTTAAAATACACATGAGTCCCACCAAATTTATAAGAGAGCCACATGTTTTGGTGGGACATGTGTAAATTTTAACCATCAAATAAAATGTGTTGGAAAGTGTGTTGCTAGCACTCTTCATTGTACCTTTTAGAATCAGCAAGATAATATGTTATAGTCTTTATTTGCAGAATGGAAACAATTGATTGTTTCACTTAAAAAGTGTTGTGTCAAGAAATAAATAAATGTATAAAAGTTAAAGAAATTCAGGAGTACCATTCAATTTCCTTTCCCTTTTACTAGCCCATCCATTCTTCTTGTTCTTCCACTTTTTTTTCAAATATGTGGAGCCAACAGTATCCACAGGCACTTTCCTGCCCTTGGAATCAGTAACTTCCTTGGACGCTTTCCTCCTCTCTGCATCATCAATAATATCCTTGGACAACTTCCTAGTCTTAGGATCCGCAACACCCTTTGACAATTCCTTCCTCTTTGTACCAACAATATCCTCAGACACTTTCCTTCTTTTGGGGTCAACATTATCCTTGGTGACTTTCCTCTCCTCGGGATCTACATTGTCCTTGGACACTTTCTTTCTTGTGGGATAAACATTATCCTTGGACTCTGTCCGCCTCTTACTTATAATGGAATCATTTTCATATTCAGATCCTTCTGGTATGTGATGAAAATATTCAACTGTTTTTCTGATCCTTTGAGACGAAACAGGCAAAAACTTCCATTGAGGATTCCTTCCTTTGAGGTGATCACTCCAGGAAAAAGTATGTGTTTCATTGCTCAATTTCCTCATTTCTCTTTCTCCTAGCAATGAAATGTTCTTTGCATATTCCGCTCCATTCTGTTGTACTCTTGATACGAATGACTGTCTGTGACAATCACTGCCATCCCTATCACAAACAAATTTGGATGATAATTCACAGATTACATCATTTAGAATTGACTGATCAGAGATATCTGAAGCAGACACTGAGGTGTCACTTCCGTGAAAGTCGTCAAGCTTACTAAACAGATAGGAAGCACCCCATTTTAGCAGGGTGTGATAAGTACTACTCTGGTTAACTAACTGCATATTGCTCTCAAGAGCTACACCCTCTTTTGCAAGCATTAAAACCCTTTCTTCAACAGTGAAGTATGAGTACAATCTCAAAATTGTTAACTCTTTAAACTTTGAGCTGATGATAGACATCTTTTGTACGCATTTTAGGTCATTTTGCGGGTCCCAGTCACTGTCAAATAATATAACAGTATCCACAGATGAGAGCTTAACGCTAGGGAGACAAGCACGACTCTCTATCAAGAAAACAAATTTGCCACTTTCTCTATCATTAAAAGTATCCAAAGCAGCTTGTTTCTTTGAAGGAATGTAACCCCTACCATATCGTACATAGCAATCTTTTCCAAATCTGTGACAGAGAACATCATCCAAAATATCTCCAATTGATCCAGAACCACCACTAGACTGCAGTTTTTATTAAAAAAAAGAAGACAGAAACAACTAATTAAATCCTTGAGAATATGAAAGTACACCAGTCTTTAACCATGAAGTAAAATGACCAAAATGTGATGCATAGTTTTGATGAGAACAGGAATTTTCATATCTCTAGCCCGTTGACAGAAAGTGTGAATGATAACAAAAAGAACCCAGTAAATCCATACATTAGCAAGGTGAGTATACAATTATAGACACTATTTCTGAACGCAATAATCTTTCACCGAGATAAACATGTGTTGAAGTTGTGGGATTTTAGAGAAAAGTAGGAGAGAAAATAATAAGGGTTTGAATATTATTGATAATAGTTTTATGCTAACTTGATTACAAAAGATTCAATACTAACCTCTATTTATAGAGAAACATAGACTCAATCCTAAATCAGGAACAAATCATAATAATAAAGAGAGATATTCTAAAATTCTCTATGATTATAAATTGATAATAAAAAATAACTTAAGATACTCTAATATAATATAAAAGATATTATAAAATATTATAAGATATTTTCTAATATTCTAACACTCCCCCTCAAGCTAAAGTTTACTTACTAAGCTTTAACTTGTTACAAGAAAACAATATTTTGCTCCGCAAAATAATAAAAAAGATGGAAAAGCAACTCAGGGATACATGTGAAGTCGGAGAGAATTACTATAAATATAGCCTAGCCAGATAGTCTGATTGATCATCAGCCTGAGAGAAATTCATGGCAGGCAATTGAACAAAGCAAGCTTTGTTCTTCTAAAAAACTGCATTTGGAAGTTTCAAACCAATAATAATGGAGACTCAAAATATTTAAACTTGAATCTGCTTCAAGGAGAGAGAGGCATTCTTCAAGGAGAGAAAGGCAAGGTCAGTGCATCTGGGACAAATTGTCAAGATAAAGTAAGTCGTGAAAATAAAAGACGCCGTTAGAATAACCACCAATGGAAGAAATCATCACTAATATAATTCATATGTGGAAAAAGGGACACTAATAGAATGATTGTTGGTGGGACTATAAGCCACTATTATAATCTATTAATAATAACTAAATTGCATGACAAACACCGAAGAAGAAGCAGTGCGACTCTAACGAAACAAAGTTGTGATCGATCAACGGAATAAGAAAAATGCGCTCAAAACAAGAGAGATAACGGCTGTTTGAATAATGACACATTTTCGTTGATTGAAATTGGAGAGTTAGGGCATATCTGGAACCATCGAAGAGAGAATAATCGTGCACTAAGAAGAATCTCATCAATTGAATTGCAAATCTTCCAAACCTGTCAGCTAAGAGCCCACTCATAAAGGCTGCAACAGCTGCCACAACAAAGGCTAGAGAGTTTCCTCCACCAAAAATCTGATCCCACAGTCCACTTCCCAAGGACACCACAATATGTGAGACCACTATTCCCAGAATCAGGACACCCACTATTCCCAGAATCAAAATCAGGACACGCATTCAATGCCTCCACAGCATTAGCAGCTTTGTCTGGATTTTCAAAATTGACAAAACCAAAACACTTTGACCTACCATTTGCATCTCTCGTCAAAATAGCACTAGTAATGGTGCCATATTCTCCAAATACCTTTCTCAACTCATCCACTCAAATAGGTTTTTTCACATAAACATTATTAAATTGAACAAAACCATAACCATTTAACTTATCAATTGCATTCTGAGCAGATTCCTCAATGTCAAATTGAACAACATAGTGCTTCAAGTCTCCAAGCTCAGAGAAAAGTTCCCATATATCTTCATTGGTTACTCCACGGTCCAAGTTGGAAACACACAACTTTGTGTCGGCTTCTACTCCTTGAATTCCTGCAGCTCTAAGGCTATCCTCAAACAAATCATTCACAATCTTCCTTCCAGTGGGGCCTCCCTCTTTTACTGGAGGTGGTGCTGACTCAAAAATCTTCTGCTGCATAGCTGGGGGAAGAGTAGAATACAATGGTACTGCTTTCACAGGGTCCACCTGATCCCCCAAATTTGCAACTTCTTTAGATATTTTGCAGCACGCATCTTCTATCTCTTCCTCTCCAGTGAGAAAAACAAGTATGTCTCCAGGAGGTTCACACATGTGAATCTGCACCACTGTCCTACTAGTAGCCTTCCAGGATCTTTCATAAGCGGGGCTCCAAAAAAATAGCCCTGAAACTTTTTAGCTTCAAGTGTTGCACTCATAACAACCAACTTTAAGTCAGGTCTGTTTTTAAGAACTTCCTTTAGAAGGCCAAATAGCACATCAGTCACCAAAGCCCTTTCATGTGCCTCATCAAGAATAATTACTTTGTATCGTTCCATAAGTGGATCCATCATTGCTTCTCTCAAAAGCATACCATATGTTAGATACTTCAAAACAGTCCTTGCACTACTACAATCTTCAAATCTGATGCTATAACCAACCTCTTCACCAATACTCACATCCATCTCTTTGGCCACACGGCGAGAAACAGACATTGCAGCCATTCTACGAGGTTGAGTGCATGCAATCATCATCTTCTTGCGTTTACCAGTTGTCTCTAATTCAACAGCTTCCAAAACAAACTGAGGGATCTGTGTGGTTTTTCCACTACCAATCTCACCAACGAGAATCAAAGTCTGGTTATCCCTCAAAACCTGCAAGAAATCCTCTTTCTGGTGCCAAACAGGTAAGGGTTTCCTCTTCTCCAAAATTTAATAGTATCTTTGAGAGTAAGCTATACCGTTCCATCGGTTTATAAGGTTGTTATCGATTGAAACGCCATTAGTTTTCACCATCTTAGCTGCAGAGTCGTCCACGACTTCGAATAAACTCACCTTCCTCTTCCTCTCCGTATCCATCAAAACCCTAATTTTCTTCAATTGTTAGGCACTGTTTCAGCGATATACGAATATACCTTTTCACAAATTCCACATTAATAATATATTGGGAACTGTGAGTGAAACGAAACCCCTAGAAAATACACAGGCCTGGCCAACGTTAATTAGGGCTAAATATTAGGGTTTTAGGGTTTCGTCCAGAGAGCTTATGTGTTTAAATAGACTAAGGATAAAACCGCAGTGGAGAAACTTAAACTTTTTTGGATTTTTATTGTCTTTAGTTTTTTTTTTAGGGCAGAGGGTTGTTTGCTAGAAAAGTCGCCGGAAACAGTGGCGGTGACAACGGTAGTAGCGAACTGAACAGAAAACGAGTGAAATCGATATTGGAATGTAACACGATAGTGGTTTGAAAAAGGAATGTTCACGTTGAGAAAAGAGAAACTATGATTATATTCCCTAACTATTGGGAACTCCGCAGCGGAATAGAAGTGAGATTGTTCAAGGAGGATCGAAATAGGCTCTAGATACCATGTTGAAGTTGTGGGATTTTAGAGAAAATGAGGAGAGAAAATAATAAGGGTTTGAATATTATTGATAATAGCTTTATGCTAACTTGATTACAAAAGATTCAATACTAATCTCTATTTATAGAGAAACATAGACTCAATCCTAAATCAAGAACAAATCACAATAATAAAGAGAGATATTCTAAGATTCTCTATGATTATAAATTGATAACAGAAAATAACTCAAACTACTCTAATATAATATAAAAGATATTATAAGATATTTTCTAATATTCTAACAACATGCCTAACAAAGAAATAGGATTGCAAAAGTATTAGAATGTTAGGACTTATAGATATAGGAGAATTAGTTAGTTAGGAGATAAGCGCTTTTATGGGTTTGTTAGTTATCTCCTATTTCTGTTTTAGGTTTGTTAGTTTATTATGTTTTGTTTTCCTATTTCTTATGATAGTGGTTGATCGGTCTTTTACTCCTTTATCCCATTGTACAGAGAACCTATAAATAATTGTTTATAGGTTCTCTTCTCAATTGAGGGGATTTTTTGCCAAATTAGAATTTTCTTAACTGGTATTCAAGTTGAAGGGTGCATTCGCTCTTGTTATCTTGCTCTTGGAGAAATTCTCTCATATTATTTCTTATCTATTTTCTAAATATTAGTGTTCTTTAAATTCTTTCGGAATCCAAGTCTTGGGTTCCTAACTGAGACACTCTTCCAAGTTTGTGCCCCAGAATAATTAGTCTAGTGGTTTGGGTTGGGACACACTATGCTGTCAATCCAAGTGCGATCCTGCTATCCCAGTGCGGCCGGCTGACCGCAACGCCACCAACCGGGAAAACGCATTTGATGGTGCCGATCCCGCTATCATCGTGACCCGCTATCCCACCCCAACCCGCTATTGGACTCTCTAAGGCTTTTTCAAAAACACAAGTTTTACTATATTTATTTATTTTTCATAAAGTGTATCTAGGTCATTTTGCACTCACTTAAGCCCTAATTTTTCATTATTACCCACAAAGGGGTTGGTTCAGCATCGTGAAAAAGAAACCATTTTCATTCTTCCTTTGTTTTGGTCTTGCTATGTCGCCATTGTTCTTGCTCTATTATTTTCGTTCTTTTCTTGCTCCGTTCAGCATCGTTTTGTTCCATTCTTGCTCTGTTCAACATCGTTATGTTCTTGCTTTGTTGTTTTCGTTCTTTTTGTGACTTAGTTTTGTCTGCTCTTTTTCTTTTGCTATGTTCTCTATTTTGTTGATTACTATTAGAACTTGATTTTGATGTTAGATTTTGGTTATTAAGTATGATTACCCTATTAATTTTGTGTATTTTAGTATTTTTGTATACTGTTTGTATTTTATGTTTAGTTTATATATTGTTTTTTGGCTTTCGCAATAGTGATCATCCTGCTACGCCGCTATCTAAGACTGACAACATAGGGGATGCCGGATGAGTATCACAAACGTAAAGGAAGTCTAGGGTTCGACCCCTACTGCTAGCATTTAACATTTTCCTATCAAAAAACAAAAACTCCTCCTAATTTGTGCATCTTCTCGTTGAAATCATATCACATATCATTGTAAAACAACATATTATCCCATAATTTTGCACTATAAACAATATATTACTAGGTGACAAGAGAGTTACTTTAATGAGGTAACACTGCATGATAGCACAGCCAAGCAATCAACATCAAAGCTTTTTCTCAATATAACAAGAAATGATTAAACTCACAGAAATACAAGAAATAAGACTAAAATACAAACAAAAAAAGAGCGAGACCTCAATAGGTGATTACCTGAAATATTATCATCACTCTTAGCTCACGAGTTTTAGCTTCAAAAAGGATTTTTTCAAGAAGTTGCAGTTTTCCACTTGCTCTAATTCCAACATCTAAATGCTCTTCAACAGGTAGACCTCTAATCAATAAACTATTCAGTGACTGGTTGAGGAGAAAAGGGTGGTTGCAGCACTGTAAACAACAACACATTTGCGACTATCATCATCAAGTCCTTATTGACAATTAATTTAACTAAAAGTTGACAACCAAAATTGTGTGATACATGAGGTTTCAGCATATCTGAGTCTTATCATGTCTACCTTCCTTGTTGAAATGATAAGGTCACGGAGAGCGTCAACTGAGTCATACTTTTGGCCTGAGCATAATAATATTGAGTTTGAAAGCAGCATCGAACAATACTGCTCAAGCTGCAAACTGGAAAGCTGGGCAGGAACCCAATACTCTATAAACCTGCTGGAGCCAGAATTGCCCTTAAATGCAATATATTGTTCCAAGTGACTTTTCAAATTGGAAATGCTTGCAGATAGGTAAGTCTCCTTCATAGAAATATTTAACTCATCATGTCCAAACTGAAGGAATGAAAGCAGTTTGATATAGTCAGCTCGATCTTCCTGAAAATCCATCAGAGAAAAGTCAATATGGTGAAAAATATCAATAATAAATATTGAGCACAAGCTGTATACCTTGATTTGTCCACTAATGAGAAGGAGCCTCATCTCAGCTGCGAGAATGTTGATGTTGTCAATGTGACCTAAAATTTTGGATCGCTGGCATTCATCAATTATTATTGCTTCCCAATGAATGTATCTTAGTGCATGTAAGTCCTGCATATTGCATTAAAACATAATGAGCACAAAAAGAATATGAATGTTACAGATTAAACTTTTTGTAGAATATGAAGAAAAAAAATCAAATTGTTTCTGAAAAATCACTTATATGTTGAAGCTGTAGATATATATGAATATACCTCAATAATAATATCAGATGATGATAGTAATATTTGAAATAAAATACCACCATCTTCATTATAAAACTCTAATGCCCTGATGCTACAGCGTACATCTTTGTTTCCCTTGTAAACTACAAGATTGGCAGATGGTGCCAAATGTAAGAATTCTGTTTCCCATGCAGAGAGGCCAGTGGAAGTTGAGATGATGAGAAAAGGCTTTTTCACATTACAACTCAAAGATAATATAAACAAAATCACCTTCCTAACCCGCTCCTGCAAATGTAGTTTAACAATAAATCAGGCATTCAACTATGTAATGCGAATAATTCACCAACCATTGCAAACTCCAGGCTCCATGTCTTCATATTAATATCTCAACTTGTTAAAATTCTTTTTCTACTATAAACATACAACAAAGCACGTAAAAGTTTCAATGTTTGGATGATCGTTAAAAGATGTATGTGCAAAGGTTGATGCTTATGTGAAGTTTATTCTCTATTAGCAGCAGGAGGTGAGTTTGCGTGGCCATTTTGGATGACCTTTTGATGATAGGTTTCTGGAGTGAGAGGAAAAGGTTGTATACAAATTAATCATATTTTCCATTCTCTGAGATACGAAAACATAGGGCCACTGGTGCTATAAATCTCCCATAATTGCTATAACAGAGGGATAATCTGTAAGACTGTGATATTATGTTTCCTTCCAGTAAATAATATATATGCACACCGTTTTGTACTTTGGATATTAATCAAGTACAAGACTAGAGAATAAAGCATCCTTACAAGAAAATCACAAAAGATAACCACTTAGAAACCAAGAGATTGAGGATGCATTTGAGTATACATAGCTTAACTAAGCACTTATTGCATGAATGTTTATCATATAAACGTTTATGTATAAATTATTTCTATAATCAAAGAGCATGAAAAGCTAAGTAAATTGATTAAATTAGATGAAAACAAGAGTATATGGAGAGAAAGATGACCTGGTCAATTTGATCATCAACAATAACAGAATTCTGACCTTTGTGCCAACACATGCGAAGCCTGTTCACATAACTCAAATGCTGGTTATACAATGCTGGTGAATCTCCATATGGTAGCACTGATAATTCAGTAAAAAAAACTTTTCTCTCCTGCAAGGTCAAACAAACTGCTCGTTAGAGAAATACACCAGTATTACAAATCCAAGACATGTTTGTAAAAGATGTCAAAAGCTACGTTTAGATCAATAAGTCGAAAGACTTCCCTTTCTGTTTCAAAAGTATCATCTGATAAATTAGTGTAATTTTAATAAGTGACTAAAAATTCCTAATGACAGGTTATTTTTTCCACTTTCAAATGTTATGAACGTATTTATCTGGGAAGTTAATGAACATTTAGCACTGGGAAACAACAAATTTATACTAGTGATAAATACCTACCTACAATCATTCATTCACATTGTAATGTAACCGATCAATTTTCTTACAGTGTAACCCAGTTAATCTCAGTTGAACATAGCAACCAGACTCTTCAGTCTTCATATCACAATACATTACTCCAAACAGAAGACACATCGACTACTTCAACAACAACAACTAAGCCTTATCCTACTACGTACGAGTCGGTAAACTTCAGAAGTAACAAAATTAAGTGATTTCATTTAATTTTACAAAGTGCTTGAAGTGCATTTGCAGAGAATTGGCAAAATTGCAATTGAATACATGCAGGAAAACCAGTTTGGATTAAAATCAATTCTTAATCAAGAAGTAAAAGAAATTATGCTTACCTAAACCTATATTAAAGGTTTTCTCTCTCTTCTGATAGATATTAAAAATGGAGGGAATCGCCAATTTAGTTCCTCAAATTGTAGGAGTCAAACAATTTGATTTATAAAATTAACGAAATTCCATAATGATCCCTGAAATTGAAAATCATCGATCATATTAGTCCCTTAGGGATAATTTCATTGACTGGTCCAAAAAACCATATGATTGAGGATATTCAATTTCATGGAAAATTGTAGAATTACAATTTTTAGGGGCCAAATTGTCGGCGCCTACAATCTCAATAACTAAATTAGCCATTCACTCATTAAAATTACATATAATTCATTAGTTTTAATATTGGATCATAGATTGCAACTGAGAATGGTCTCTAAGTAAATATAAAATGATGACGACATTATTGTGAGCGGTAACAAAGAATAAATAGTTAAGTAAAAAGAACCTCATTAGCTTCAAGAGGATTTGACAGTTCATCTGATCTCATTCGAAGACTTTCATAATTGTCCACGAGTTTCATGCCTTCAGATGATGTCATAAATGAAGTGTCATCTAACTCCCATGTAACATGATCATAACCAAGACCGGTCCATTTCACAAGCCACTCATAGCGGCAAATTGAATCATTCTCATTGTGTCCATCAAAAGGGTGAGCATTTTGCTGGGACAATATAACATCCCTTTTCATAAGCAATCGGTGAGGTATACTCCAATCTTTTTTCCACCTGACAGCCTGGTAATTTGATGTTCAAAGAAGAAACATTTTCAATGGATACATCTAAGAAAGTACTAAATAAAAAAATTGTTTTGTTAGAAATGAAACGATTAATTCATCCAATTCCTAAGAGTTTTATAAATACAAAGTTTATAAGAACAAACAATTGAAATTTGACCCTTTGTTTATCAAGAGTAAGACTATGAATAATGACTGGACCTGCTGTTTCTTCTTATACTTTTCCAAAAGCTTTGGAGCCATAGTAAGCATTTGTTTTTCTGCAATCCAACGATTGTGAGCATGAGCGAGGCCCTGATACTTGACAAAGTACTCCCTGAGCATCACTAGCAACAAGTTGAAAACTTATTCTAATCGATAATCAAATTTACTATCTAATATATATTCCATGAACATTATAGCAAAATTTAGGGGAGGTGGGCAAAAATTTCAAATCATACCTTCGCCTTTTGAAACCACATCTTGGGAGTCCAATATGCATTCCACCCCTTTAGAAACTGAATGCACACCGAGCTTTATTTTTTTCTCAACACACGAAATACAATGCCAAAACCCTAGAGGAAGAAATTTGAGAGGAGGGTCCAGACAAGATGGGTGATACCCCCTTTGACATCCTTTTCCACAACAGCGCCTAAAATAGAGTTCAGTGTCAATAAACAAAAGCAAACAACAAAAGGAGAATAACGCTTAATACATAAGCCTAAGTTAACTTAGGCTTAATACATAAGCCTAAGTTAACTACAAACAAACACAGACACATATAAAAACATTTTCCATTATTCAAAAACCAGAGGCTAAAAAAACGCATTACATTAATCAAATCAAGTAACATTATATCTTAGTACTGTACATGACCATCAATGTTAGCAAGTGTGTCAGGTTGATCTAAAGTGGCTAATACATTGTCAAAACCACAAATAACTGAAATCAGAGAAGATATTCTAAACATGGTCATTATCAAAGTATATAAGATAGCACTGCAATACACCAAATGCCCAGTAAGATTATGGGAAACACCAGAACAGCTGTTAATATAAAATATGCTGCAAAGTTAAAAATCTGTACAAGCAGTTCAGAGCATGTACAAGCATATCACAATCATGTAAAGAAAGGAAACATAGATCATAAAATTTTCTTTCAAAAAATAAGGTGCAGAAAAATTCATGGAGGAAAAGGCAAGAAATGAATTTCTAGGTAGCAAAACATTTAAGGAGAAGGATGAAAAAATGTGGTTATAAGGTGAAAAGGGCCCAATCTAAAATGAGCTGAATTCCAGAAACTCACCAGAGTGTTCCTCCATTCGAGCACTTGAAACATACATCTTCCTCGTCACCTTTTCCATTTTTCCCACGAGGATCCACTTGTGTGTTATCTTCAGTTAATCCCTTGCCATGCCTTGAATCAGAATTCCCTCCATCCTATCAAGAAGTATAAGTCCAAATCAATGCAGACACTTACAAATAAATATGACAACATACTGCAATTCTTGACTCCAAAACAGATATTTGGCTCCTCTAAAGTCGGAAAACTCACTTTATATGTAACGTGAATGATAATAAGTATAAAAAGCTACACTTTTGAGGAATAGTAGCGGTGATTATCGAAAACCTTTTCATGAAACACGGTAGAGAATATCACATTGTAAAACTTGCACTTAAACTGAAAGAGTTAATAATAATAAACATTATAAAAACGTGAAGCTAATACAAAACATAATAATGGTGAAAAATAAACTCATTCTCTTATGCATACGTGTATCAAAGTTCATTAAATCTCAAGTACTTAAAAACAAATGAAGAAATCAATAGTTGACATTTTATGTATATGCATAAAAGATCGTCATAGGTATGTTAAAATATCAAGCTATAATTTTTTCATTTTAGAGGAGCTAAGTCCCCCAAAACAAAGATGGACAATTACATTTAGACAATCTTAAAATAAAGAAAGGCAGATTAAAGGAATCACAAAACCTACATCAGTAACAAGAGTTCGAGCTTTCATATCAAACACAACCGTCTCGTTCTCCTGAGCACTAATTTTGTCAAGCGATCACGTAGCACCTGAAACACAAAAATAGCTGACCCTATTATTTTAACAAGCAAAGAACCTTTGCAAAAAATACAATTAGCTTACAGTGTTGAGAATCCAAAACCCTATGAATTTAAACAAAATACAATTAGCTTACAGTGTTAAGAGTCTAATGAGCTTAATCGTCCGTTTTTGAAGGAAAAATGTGTTTCTATAAAAACCCTACATGTTTGAAGCTAAGAAACATTAAGAATGAAACTGGCGCGGAGAGGAACAATGGTGCGGAATGCAGGCAAAGATGCAAATAGGTGAGTGAGGAGGACGGGAAAAAGGACCGTTGTGGGCCATCAATACAATATAATAAACCAACCAAGATATTTTGACAACTTTCACGTGTCACTGATAAAATTTTTAAGTAAATATAAAGTTTCTATTAATAAAAATAATTTAGAAAATACAATTATTTTATTGTACAGTAATTTTTAAAGAAAAAAATAAAAAATTTATTGCATCATATTTTGATAATTTGTTGAAGATAGACGAATTAAAAATTAAAAATAAAATTTATTGTATAGTAAAAAAAATGATATTTTTTATTGATAATTAAAAATTTATTTATAAATGAAAAAATAAAATTAATTACACCACGATATAACAGTTATATTTCTTTTTTTGTGAAAGTATTGGTTTTTAAAGATACTTTAGGGTTCACTTCTTCAAATACTTTTGGTGCCTTCACACTTTTTTTCTTTTACGCCATCTTTGTTAATTTTTTCTTCTTCTTTAGTGGTTCTCTATTAAATGTATCTCTTCAATAATTCTTTTAAAAATCATAACAATGATTGAACTATGTGTAAAATGTCGAAATTGAGAAGGAGTGGAAAGGCTTTTGTTAATTTGTTTTGAATTAAACTATGATAGCATTTGTTTTGAATGGTTAGTTTTGCAATGTTATATTCAACTTAAATTTCTATCGATTTTTATTTATAAATATTTGCATATTATGTTTGTTTTGATATCGATTTACTATGTTTAAAAAAAAAAGTTACATTTCAATTTTACTAATGTATTTACATTTAACATTCTAAAATTATTGTTGATAAATATCATACAAATTCAAATGATTCATGAAAATTACAGTTGTCAAAATCAATAATTTTAAAGGATTCATGAAAGATTTACGAAGACTAACATGTAAATTAGTATGAAAGCTACAATAAGAATGAAATATATTTTGCGCTTGATATAATTAATCAAAATTAATGACTTATTCATGTCGTTAAAATAATAAGAGATAATTGTTACAACTTCCTCCTAATTTGATGCATATTATTTTAACAATTATCTTGTATTTGCTAATTTCTCTACATTAGACTGAAAAAATATGAGGAAGTCATTAAATAATGATTTGTGTTTAGCACATTTATTCAACTACAATAATTTTGATGTATCTTTTACATTAAATATTTTTTTATTAATATAATTTGATTATTTTTATTTTGTTTATTTATTAAATTAACCATTAATCATTTGTTATAAAAAAATAAAAGATAATAGATTGTTGCATCTCAGATATGCGATATCTAGAAAGAAAAAAAATACATCATTTAGGTGGCCATATTTTATTCAAGGTAAAAAAACATTTTAGTATATAATTCAAACTCATATTCATTTACCACATCACATAACTTATATTTTAATCTTCTTCGACTCCCATTTAATCGATTTCATGGTAGAATACAACAAGAGAAAATAAATCATTTGGTCCACTGTTAGGGGTGGGAATAGGTCAGACTTTAAAAGGTCTGAGTCTGACCTACGATTAATTTTTTAGGCCTAAGTTGAAATAACAATGTCAATTATAAGGAAGGAGGTTTGAATTATAATTGCCCCTTTTTAGAAAATTCATGTTTAAAACTAAAAGTTTAACTCAAGATTGATCTTGGTTGTAACGAAGATTGATCTTGGTTAGTCAAAAAATAACAATATCAATTTTATCAATATAAAATCTGATTGTAAAGCATAAAATAAATAAAGATAGAGAGATCACATAAGGATATATCTAGATTCACTCAATCCAAGTTACGTCAAGTCCTCACAACCGTGAGATTTTTCACTAAATGTTCAAACTATGATCGTTCTTGGTTTTCACGGATCAACTTGATCTTTACACAGTTTCTACCTTTCTACCTAGAAAGGATTTTTCACAAGTTTACCTTACAATTTCAGAAATGATTTAGCAAGTTACTTTTCAAAACATGAAAAGGGATTTTTACAAATCACTCAAGATTATGTTAACAAAATAACCTTGTGTTACAAAGTGGTGGATTTGAGAATGTTTAGAATCTAGGTATTTACTCAACTCTTGTTTGAGAAATAGATTTTGTAAATAGAACTCAGTTGTTATTGATTCTAACACAACACAAAGATTTAAAATAGCAAGCTTTAAGAATGATATTGAGATGCTTGAGTATGATTGATGCTTTTCTTTACACTTTGAGTTGTGTATTGTTCTTCATCTTGAAGTTGCATTTATAGACTTCAAGAGAGCTTGGAACAGCTCATATGACCGTTGAAATAAGGTCAGTTGTCATGAGATAGTTGTTGGATAAAGTCTGTCAAAAAGCAAGATCGATCACAACTGCATCCAATATCGATCTTGAGATCCAAGATTGTTATTCAAATTTGTTTGTGATGAACTATTTTTGTACTTTGTGATTGTGTCAGTTGTCTGAGTGGAATGCATGCTTTTCAGTCACGTGTGCAGGTTTAGAAAGGTACAATCAGTAATGTACTTTATAGCTTGTAACTTTGTACTTGCACTTGCTTTATGTGAATAATGATCTTGTATTATGCTTTTAATGAATCATGTCTTCGATTCTTCAAATTATGGAGCAAATATGATTTAGATTGATCCTTATTGATTCTATATGAAGATATGAGATGAATAATGTTTACAGGATCCAATCTTTTATAAGGAAACTGATTATTCTTGTTTCTGCCATAAACTAAGACTGTTTTTCGTTTCTCAAGATCGATATTCGTTTTCCAGAACTGTTTTCAGATCAATATTCGTTTTCCATAACTGCTTTCTTTGATTTTAATGAGATATGATTTGTGATGTTTGATACCTATCTTGTTTTAACACACTCAAATGCACATATTAAATACAAAAACACTTAGAATCATAATTAGAATTCTTAATTAACTTTTTGTTTGTTTTCATCAGAACATTAAATTGAGATTTTGTCTCAACATAAGTTTAGCCTATGGCCTATCATAGGCTTTTTTTCGGCATGGCCTGACATTTTTAAAAGTCTAACTTGACCTAAAAGCCTATTTAAAAGCCTTATTAACATTAAAATATTTAAATGTTATATTTTACATATCTATATATATTAAATAAAAAATAATTTTTCTAACAAAATTATTTTAAAAAATCTAAAACAAATACCATTTAAACCTTAAAAAATAATTTTTAACTTCAAATAATATTTTTTCCTGAGACAAATGCACCCATTATTATCTCTCAAATAAATATGGAATGACTATTGAGTGATTGTCTAATAAAACGGCTACTGAATATAGAATTGTTACCGAATATGAAACAGCTGCCGAATATGGAACAACTATTAAGTGATTGCCTAATTGATAAACTTTAAAATAGGAAATAATATTATTAATAAATAATAATAATAATAAACAACATTAATAAATAATAAAATATATATAGGTCAGCCTGTCATGTCTAATAGTTTTTTTTTATAAGTCTATGTCTAACTTATTTAAATAAATAGCATCTAAAAATAGCATAAACCTAACATTTTTATTAAATAGATCAGACCAGATCAGATTATAGACCCCTGACGAACGACCCAGTCTATTCTCATTCCTATCCACTATGAATTTATTTATAGAAATGTTGTGTATTGGATTGAATTAGTAGGTTAATACTTGAATTGTATGAGTTTGACTATTAATCATTTGATTTTTGGAATAAATCAAGTCTAATAATTTGAAGTTCAGTTGAGGTATAAGTATATTTATAACAAATAAATTTAATAATTTGGAATTCGACTGAAGTGTAAGTAAAATTTAATTTATTATTGTTTCAGTACAAAAATAAATTTAGATGTTCATAAGTTCGATCTTAACTTAAACTTAAACTCATTAACCACTAATTTTTTTGATTTATTAACATGTAATTATGTTTTTTATGGGAACATGCTACTATATTTCCACTCTTAATATTTTGGTTTCTAGTGGAAAGAAATTGTGGTAATTTAGAGTTTGATCAAAATCAAGGTAAGTAAAATACGATCAATATGGCCCTTAAACTTCTTCAAAATCCAAAATATGGCCCTTATTCCCATTCCATTCCTTCAGTCGTTGGTGCTTCGCGGCCTGCATCACTCCGCATTTCCTTCTTTTTTTTTTTTGCTTCTCTGTCTTTTTTTCTCTTTTTCTATCTTCTATGTAGCCCGACCCCACCCCTCTATTTCTACTTTGTCTATAATTAGTGTTTACTTTGTTTATATATTTATATTTTATTTTTTTTAGTTATACTAAAAGAAAGTTTGGACCCAAAGTCCAACTGTTTTTTTTCTCTCTTTGACATGTCAACTCTTTTATTTTTAAAATATTAAATTTAATTAATTTTTAATAAATATTAAATCTTATAAAATAAAAATAAATCTTTTTAATTAAAGGTTAATTAGATGCTACGTATTTTTTAATGTTTGAGTTGTCATGATACAAATTGTACAACTTAATTGTTCTAAAATTCGTTTTTATAAATAAATTACTTTAAAATCAATTTTTAAATTTGACTAATTATATGTGATATCTTTTTAATCTTTGAGTTGTTAGAACACAAGTTGTTCAACTTGATAGTTTTAAAACTCATTTTTTATAACAAAAAATAATAATAAAATTCTTAAATGGATTAACTAGATGACATATCTTTTTAATTCTAGAATTTTTTAGACATAAGTTGTACAATTTCATAGTCTTAAAATTCGTATTTTAAAATAATTCTATAATTTAAATAAACTAATTTTCTTTCATCAAAACTATTTTTTTTATTGCCAAACAAAATTAAATCACTATAAAAATAATATAACACATCTGCTTTTTTTATCAAATAACTAAATATCTTTGATTTCTTCATCTCTGTTTGAGATACGTATCAACAAAATCACACTCTTATTATTTAAGTACTTTTTATTTCAACATCACATTTATAAATATATATATATATATATATATATATTTAACTCATAAAAAGAAATAAATATTTTAAAATTAACATAAATTTTTGCATAATTAATTATATGTATTTTCCATACCCACAACCCACTCTCTAACCACAAATATAATTTCAAATACCATTTTTATATTATTAAGTGTTTTTTCATGTTTTTCCTATTAAAATAAATTTTAGTGAAGACTCAATTGGTTCGAGTATACGCTCTAATTTTTTTGTCGTGACAATTATAAATTAGCCAAATTTGTTATTGGAAAACTAGATGTGTTGTCAATTGAAAAAGTTTCAATTTTTTTTTTTTTTATTATTATTACTATTATTATTATTATTGTTGTCGTCGTCCTCGATTCAGCTAGATAAATATCATTAAAAATGTATTTTTGTATTATTAAGTGTACTACAAAATAAATAAAAATTATAAAATCTTAAAAAATTGAAGTGATGTCTTAAAAAAATAATGACACCCAAATCCGTGGCACCGAGACAAACACGCTATATGCATAAAATAAAGCTATAATATCAAATAGGTTAAGGGATGCGAGTGTCGGGTATTCAATTATGAGTTGTTAGTCCCACATTGATCAGGAATAGAGGTTGTATTAGATATATAAGGAGAATGATCCATACACCTA
The DNA here is from genome assembly GCA_037974835.1 of Cicer judaicum. Taxonomy (NCBI): domain Eukaryota; kingdom Viridiplantae; phylum Streptophyta; class Magnoliopsida; order Fabales; family Fabaceae; genus Cicer; species Cicer judaicum. The sequence continues at coordinate 3,304,664 of JBBPBS010000753.1, read as the reverse complement.
TACATTAAGGTTTTAGGTTGAGATGTGGTGTATAAGTCTCTTATGAATCCTTGTTTAGCCCATTCCGAATGTTGTGCTCCTCCGGACTCCCCAACAATGAACACCAAGAAGAAAAGTCATACATGAAGCTATAATATCAAATAAATTAAAAACAATTTTATATATATGTCTTACACACATAAGCTCCACCATTTTCAATATTCCACTAACATTTGTCTTGTATATTTTCCTACAAAAAGGTGTTATCAAGCAACAAAACAACCCTTGATAACTAATTTATTTTCTCACTCAAACAACTCTCTATGTCATTTTCAATCCAACTCCACGCCAACACCATTTACATAACAATGATAAATTAAAAGTCTTTAAATTTCTCACACTTAACCATTCACTATTCTACGACACAATTGATGAGCCCGATACTTGAATTACTAGGAAACGTAGAGTCAAGGCGCCAACGATTGAGATACACCAATTCATTGAATCTTAATTCCCGCAAGTAACAAATCCATAAGAGGCAGGTAAGTGTGTTGAGGATGAAATAATTCTCATTCATTCATATGTAATTTATCATAGTAGTAAAAATAAAAATCGAACTTCCATCCGTCAAGCAAAAGTTATCATCAAGTTTGTTCAACAACCAATAACGTCAAAAAATATGGAGGAATGGAAGAACTAGTTAGTCCACGCACACATCTCCACACATAACACAATCCTTGAAAACACTGAGATAAATATTCGTTAATAAACTTACAAACCAAACACATACTTACCCGAACCATCCAACGATGGGCTTGATTAATATTAGTAAGGAGACAATTCCCGAGCAATGTCAAATTAACTTGTAGAGCTCATTATAAGACATTTTATGCACACCTCTCACAATGGCATAAGTGGAGCTAGATAGTAATAATTGTCAATCTTACCACACCAAATCAAATAATCCAACACATGAATACTAGATGGAACAAACATGACATAAATATAGGAGATAACATTGGATCCAATATAATCCACCATGCTATATAGTTCCAACTCACTAGTGTTAATGAAATAACTTACGACATTCGTCTACTCCTCCACCTATATATACATCATCAACTGCTAAATCAACTAAACACTTAAAATGAAGGATCCAAATGTTTTCCCGAAGACCCCTTTTCACTCTCCTTCCATATTATCATTTGAAATATCCCTAATTAAGACAACAACCCTCAAAAAGTTTGATCTAGATTTGACGCTTAATATTTAGTTATGTTGGTTTGGACAACCTATCCAAATCACATTGATAATAATGGAACCAAACCTTCCTACCTCACTTGATACAAATAAATGAAAATTTAATGATAATCAAACCTCTTTTATTTTATTTTTTAATGAGAGAAGGAAATCAAAAGCAAAGGTACAACCTTGGGACAACATTTTGTTTGTTGGTTTCATGCTTATTGGACATGGTGATTTTGGTTTCAATCATGCATTGAAGTATTATAATCAAGATTTTTTCTTACTGTAACAACTAACATGTAGGAAAAGTGGTTATTAAAAAAATATCTATAGCTTATTAACAAAAAGGACCATACCAACCTACTCATCACAATTCTCCCCAAAAACAAATGGGAAATTATTTAAGAAAATTTTGTTCATGTTGATTTAATGAATTTGCCAATTGGTTAGAGTATAGTGGGCAATGTCTGAATTAAGAAACTAGTCTAAAATGAACTGTTGACACTGTTAGAGTTCTTATTTTACATATTTGACTAATTGATATTAATGTACCATTCTATAAATGATGTTCTTGAAATTTTAAAATAAGATTTAACATTGATAAGAGAACAAAAAGTTGAAGCAAATGGTCTCATACATTTGATGCATAATTTTGGTTTTGTAATAACATTGCATTTGATTAGCAAAAATGTCTTGGGTATTTTCGATGAGTTATCATAACCCTTGCAAAGGAATGATAAAGATATCATCAATACTATGAACTTGGTTAATGTCACATGACGACATATACATGTTCTCTACTTTGTCTATAGTAGATAATGTCTTCGTTCAATTGATTGATCGTTCTCACTTTAATATTAATTTTGAATGTTTACAAAATCGTTCGATGAGTGTTACATACACATGCACATAAACCATAATCCTAAACACTCTTTGACACTTTTTTTTTTTGAACAATCCTCCAAATTTTGAATACGTCTATTTTTCAAGATGAAAATCACCTTTCAACCTTGCAGAATAGACACCTATAGAACCATTTCTTGAAAATTCACGAAGACATGTTTTTTCAGTAACTCAACACACAATCCATTGATATCCCTTGATTGCGAAAATAAAATATGTAAATATACACAATCAAATACAAGTTGTATAAATTAAGATCATTCTCACGAAGATTGATTATGTAATTAATTTCACTACTTTTCTAACACATTCAAAATATTTATTATAAAAATAAAAAGATTACATTTTTATACTAGCAAGTTAAAATAAAATTTATAGTAGCTCATAGTGGGTTTTTGTTCAAATATGAAAAATAACATAAAATAATGGATATAACAATGTAGCTTGAATAATTACAAAATTAAAGAATCAAAGATAAAAACATAAACTTTATACAACATATATGACAACTTGTCCTTCAACTTGTTTGAAAGTTTCCTTCTTTTAACAACAATCCTTTGTACAAAAAGCTTTAATGGCATATGATGAAGCAAAATGAAAATGACAGATATAGTTTTGATGGCCTAATAAAACAAAAGTAGTCTAACTGCTATTCTTTTAGCACCTCCTAATATTGAGGATATTCGAGAACCTTTGAATGAATATTGAATGCACCTAGGATTCACACAATCTACTCTATTTGTTGTGCATTTTGCCGTAGCATTTTAATTATGGGACACTTGTTCACCTCTTTTACATGCAAAACCACACACAAAACATTAACTTTTCTTAAAGACAAAATAAATGACATTATAATTAAAAGAAATAAATTATGAATTTAAAATTATAATTCTAATAACTTTTACTCAAAAGATAAACAAATTAACATTTAAATTTGATAGATAACTCTTAATTCTAAAAGTTATAACCCCTTAATACTATCCAAATTTTTATCTTCAAAATGAATACCTTTTTTCAACCCTTGCATAATAAACCCTTATAGAACCCTATATAGAAAACCCCTAAAGACCACCTCTTATATATGATGTTTGAAAATAGTTTGGCCAATGAAAAACATTTTTTATGAGATATAACAAATCTGTAAGTGTCATAACTACCTTAAAACTGTCAAATTTTAAGATTGCAATGTTGGTGAGTCGATTCCCACACCATGCTAATTGATTTACACGTGTTTGAAAAATAATTTTGAAGTTTGATGTTGTGTGAATCGATTCACATAAGTATAAGTCAATTCACAATACCTTATACATTGAGGTGAATCGATTCACAACAATAAAATATAAAAAACTAAGCGATTCAAAAGTTAATAAGTCGATTAACAAAATCAAAGTAACTTAAAAAAACAATTTTGATGTGTTTCAAAGTATACCAATGCAATATAACTACGCTATAAATTTAATGAATGCTAAAAGATCGTGCAATAATACTTATGCATGACAAAATTTCTTTTATTATTACTTCTTTATTGCTCAACAAGCTTATGCAAGAGCTAGATAATAAAAATCAACAAAACAAACATATATCATCTAGACTAAACTAAGTTTAACATCACTCATAACACTAAATCTAAACTAAATAAGAAACACTTTACAATTAAAAATTTAATCCTTAAAGAATTACTTTCTCTTTTATTTGATTCATTGTTATATAAATATAATAAAGTAGTCTATGAGTTGTTTTAAAAGTATGAAAAGGAATGACAATTCAAAAATTAAATTAATGATAATTTAAAGTTTTTATTGTATTTATATATTTGAAAGAGTAAATTGAAGAAAAAGTGAGAATTTATTGACCAAATTAATAATTTATTCTTAATCAACTGACGGGAACAAAAACTTTGAAATAACTTAAATTATGAAGCATTTGATTGGTATTGTTATTAGCATTACTTCAATGATAATTAATTATCAATTTTGAGATTGATTTTGAAAAACATTAATTTAATAATTTAATTCATTTATATATAATAATAGTTGTATTTCCTCATTGTAAAGGCATCATCCTCCAAACCTCCACACACAGCTCACCTCGCCAAGTCGAAACCAATCTAATTGTCGCGTCAAATTCACGACCCAACTAAAGCGCGTGAAACAATAACCATCCCGGTGATATCCACCTCGTCGCTCTCACACTGAAAAATCATCGAAAAAACGCTACAATCTCAAAACGGAAATCGGAGAAAGAAAAAAAAGCGCGATGAGCGACCATCCACGGTTGCAGAACGTGCGTTCCACAGCACAACTTCTCAGAGAATCAACCTCTTCTTTTACCTCAAACCCCTTCACATTTCTCTTCCTTTCTATCTTAATCTTTTCTTTTCGCACCATCGTTGAAAACGGAACCTCACGTTTCATCACCTTCGTTGACCGTGATCCCTCCGTTAAGTCTCTTCTCTCACGTCTCGACATCGCTGGTAACGCTAATCATCACCACCGTCAACGTTCCTCTCAATATCATCCTTCTCCCGCCGCCTTACGTCGTCGCCGACCTTTTTTACATCTCACTCGTGTCGGAACCCTAGATGATGATTTTTTCTCCGGCGACGATGACGACGGTAGAACTCTCTTTGGTTCTAATTCCAAAGCTCCCGTCAACGGTAGCTTCGTCGCATTTGGACCATTCGCGACCGATTCAGGTTTCTCGGATCTCGTTGCCGATAATGGAGTTAGGGTTTTGGAAGTTGTTCGTTCGGGAATCACGTTGAAAGCGGAAGATTCGTCAATTGATGAAGAAAAAGACGAGGATGAAGTTGGTGGTGATGATGTTGATGATGAGAAAGAGGAACGGAAGAAGGATAAAAGCGATTTGGGGAACGGGAATGAGGAGATTGTGAGAAGTGTTGATTTGCAATTATTTGTGAAGGGATTGGAAATTGGCCGTCGTGATACGGCGGCGTTCTTTTTTCTTTTGGGTTCATTGTCTGTGGCTTATGGTTGGGTGATTATGGTTTTTCTTGTTACCTATTCGTGTGTATTAGGTGTTGTTATAGTTACCGTTGTTAATGATTTTGTAGGAAGGTTTAGTTCTATTACTAGTGTTGTTTGGGATGGTTCTAGATTGGGTTTGAAGAGGATTTCTGCGGTTGTTTTGATAAGGTGGGCCGTGAGAGATGCAGTGACTCAGATTGTTGGAATATGGTATTTTGCTGAAATTGAAGATCAGTTTTCGTTTTTCAAGCTGTTTGTTAGGTTAAAATTGATGCCTTTTTCGGTTATGTCGCCATGGGTTAGGGGTTTTGAGAAGGAGATTTCTGGGTTTTTGTTCACTTGGTTTCTTATTGATACATTTGTGACTTTTATATTCTCTGTGGATTTCTGGGTTGCTTTGGAGGATTTTAGGAGGGGTAGTAAGGAGATTGTGAAGGAAGGTTGTTATTTGTTGTCTTCCATGTTGAATATGGCTATTCAGATTAAATGTTTGGAAGCGATTCTTTGTGGATCGTTTGTGAGGTGGGTTTTGGCGCGGGTTTGCGGGAGGGTTTTTGCAAAGATGTTTCAGTCTACCATGGAGGTTTACTTCATGGTTACTTGGCTTGTGTTTTACTTTGCGGCTAAGTGTAGGGATGCGAATCAACAGGGTAGGAGGTTTGGGCAGAGGGAAATGGAGGGCTTAATTGATGGGCACAGATGATAAATGGCGGTGGCTGGATTGACGGTTTTATCATGATGGTTTTTGATTGCTAATGCACATGTAGCTGCAATGTTTTACAGGTTTATGTCGCCTACTTTGCAGCCACTGTTGGCCATTGCCACCATTCTGTAGTTTTGTCATGCCATTAGATGTGTTGAATGTAGTTCGCCTCAAGGCCAACACACATCTTTGTGTATATTCTGAATGAGGATCCTTCATATGTATATTATTCGTGGAATCATTTAATTAGGTTACACAATGTGTTGGTGAATGGTGATAATAGTCTGTAGTCACAAGTTACAAGATTTGAGAAATGAAGAATGGTGATGATTTTTCTCCATGCAACATGGAGTTATATGTTCTGATATGATAGAGTGACCATATAGCATTTTTGTTTATTTGATGTTATATTCGGTGTTATATTCTATTTTTTATGTACAATTAGTGGTATATGAATTGGACCTCATCTACAAGAACAAGGAAAAGCACATGAATCTGCAAGAACTAGAAAATTGTTGTGAGTTGTTATGCATTTAACCATTTATATTCCCCCTTATAGGAAAGTCTCCGTGAAGTTTATTCTGTCTAAATTAGTTTATGTGTATGTTTTTTATCATGGTGGGTTTGCTATGATTTTACAAAAGCTATAACTCGTAGCTTTTGAAAATCACGATGATTCATTGTGATTCTAACAAATCCGATGTGATACTAAACATGCACAATGTCTGTTTTGCATGATTACTGACATATTTTGCTAACTGGCCTATATATTTGCTGTATGTATAGAATCATTTTGCAGAAATTTCATAAAATAAGTTTTGCATCATGTAGTTACTTTAGCAGAGTTTCAATGATAGGTAAAATTTAAAGTTGATAACAAAATTAGGGATATGTCTAAGTGGGGCATTCCAAGTTTTGAAAAGATGTGTTTAGTTCTACAAGACCCGTGTTTAGTAATCAGGGTCAAAACTTGATGTCCTCTGCCTGGTGACTGGCATGCTTATGTTTTGTTATTTTTGAATGGCTTTTTGGTTTTCAACATTTTTCCTTTAAGCTTTGTGGATTTCCCGGTTTTGATGTATTGCTTACATGAAAGGGATCAAACTGAAGGAGACCAGGTATATAAACACTGCAAATGAATCTTGACTGCAGATAAAGGAATGGTAGTCTCCCTTCTGGTTGTATGGGAAATTATTCGAGTTTCTGGAAGAGACAAAGTATTTATTATTTTTGGATTGAAAGAAATGAAATGTATAGTATTAGTTTCGAAGATTTAAACTATCTTTTGACTTTGAGGGATGTTTCCTTTCCCAAGGCAGCATGTTGTGGGGGGTTATGGGCTATATCCTGTAAAACTAACATCTTTAAAGGGTTTTTATTATTTTCTTGTTGCTCACAAGTCAACAGTCTCATCGATATCGATTTGATTATATTTAATGCGATTCTAACTCTACATTAAAAACAAATACAAACTGCATCCTGGTTTTATATGATTTCATATCAAAAGCTTATTTCGGGTTAATTGTGGATTAAAGGACAAACAAGGTTCTCTGTAAACCAGGTAGCTTCAGGAATGACGGACAAAAGAACCATTGTGAGGTAGGGCAATTGACCATATCTTAATCCAAATTGGATATTATGTGGCAAAAGAATCAGTCATACAATTATGGTTTATTCCAAAGTAGCAATACTGAATTGTATGAGCTTGACAGTTAACAGCCTTAATAAGGATGAATGCCAAACAGAAGCTACGTGGTTCCTTAGCCACTGTGTATGCATAAATTTATTTGTATGGCACGCATATACTTGCAGAAATGGAGGAAGATATTATGGTCGGTGGCAGTTTCCCTAAAGCACTTATCAGATGCCTATCCAATATTGTCCCTCCTTTCCTTAAATATGGGGGCGATAGGGCAGTGTCAAACAAAACATGATTCTACTTCTGACAAAGCAGCTTGCAGAGCTTGCTAGTTTTAGGGATAAAGATTAGGAACACGGTGTCATACACTTGTTGGCCGTGCTATCATATCGGACGGTCCAAATTTTAATATAAATTTTGATTTTTTTTTTTTATAAATTTAAAATATAAAAAATTTAAATCTGGATTGTCTATTCTTTCTCTAACAATAAAGATGCGTGTAAGGACATGCACGATGGATATTTTCTGAACTAATGAAGTGCACACTATTTGGCGCATCATTATTCTCACAACACGTATGAAGAAGCACTTTGGTGTGATTTTTAGTATGAAAAGAAGGAATGACTTTTGATCTGTATGGTTGAAAATATATCCATGCTGCATACTGATAAAAGTGTATACGTATGTATAATTCAACAAAACCCATTCTTTGAAGTATATGAGTTGCATTCTGATTTTTTTTTTTATTTAGTTTTTTTTTGGTCCTGTTGGGGATTTATTTTTCTAGATTACGTATTTCTTTCACTAAACATTTGGGTGTGTGAATCCAATAAAACTCCCAACTCAACCCCCTCCCCTGCATTTTCCATTAAAAGAGACATTTTGCATTTTTCCTTAACTCAACTGAACTACAGAATGTTAGTCTTAATCATGCATTTTGCATTTGTGACATTCTGTTTAAGGGAAGTTGATCAAACTGGTGTCGGGTTGTGTCTGAGTATCTGCGGATATGAGTCTTTTTGCCATTTTAACTAATTAATCTATGCTTTCACTTGATATATTCTACCTGCGTGACAGAGACACATTAATTTTGCAGATGTTCATGAAATCAACTTAAATTGGTTTCTGAATTATGTACTTGTTAAAAGCTATCATTATCTGTAAGCAACATATTCCAAAATGTTGATAGTTTTTTTCTATTCCTCCTCCCAAACGTAAATGCCATTTTACAAGAAGGTACAAGGACCAAAGCCAATGGTCCAAAGAAATTTCAACATAAGCACTTTTTGTTAGGTTTTTAACTCCATTTTGTTTTACCACATATATTTTTGGGGTTGTTAATCAAAATGAAGATTTCAAGTAGTCTTTCATTATTCTCCTTTAAGCCAACTGGTGTGATTAAAATCAAACCATTTTCACAGAAGTAATAATTAATAATCACTCATTTGATGACTTACTGACAAAATTGGTGCATCTTTCCATTATAATAACAAAAAAAAAAAAAAACAGAACAGAAACCTCATGTTCCTGAATTAATCGATTCAAATTGGTGCTCTACATACATGACACTTAACACCTCAATTAACTGTATATTATTGCTACATGTATAGTAATAATAACAATAACATAACATCAGAATAGTTGCTAGAACTTTAAAGCTATGAACTAATGACTCAAATCAAAGGATTATTAGATTGTCTCATGTCAAACATACATAAACACCCTTCCATTATGTGGAGAGCTAGCACAAGCACAAGTAAGGACACTAAGGAAAAAATGTTCATTACAAGGAATACGTAGTTTAGAATCTGCAATGAAATCATATTCTTCTCTAGCTTGATCCAACAAGGCCTTAAAAAGTGGATGGTTGAGCAAAGTAATGTTAATGACAAATCTCTCATGATTCTCTCCTACATACACAACCAAATGACCCTTTGGAACATCATTTGGAATAGAATCCATTTCATACATGCAAGACAACAATCCACACAAATAATCACAAGGTGTTATCAACAATTCACTCCTCATTTTCTTCCACTTGTTAACACATCCTCTTAGAAACTTACCCTTCATAGTTGTTTTTTGTTATGTTATGTATACTTTGAAAGAGAGAGAGAGAAAGAGAAACTAGTTAGCTAGAGAACAAGTACATGGAGTACTTTGAAAGTGAAAAAAGGTTTATATAATTGAGGTACGGGTTTGTACCAACATTAAATGGTTGACATGGTTCTTTGTTTTTGACAATAAAAAAGTAATATTGCTGGATATATCAATATTCAATGTATATAATATTTTAAGTATCCAATGTATATAATAATATTTTAAGTATTATTTTGGAATCAAATATAAACAAAAAGAATATTATTTTAAAAAGTTAATGTATTTAACTTTAATTTTTAATTATATATGTTAATTTTTTTAACATTATATTTATTTATATTTCATTTAAAAATAAATATTTATTTACCGTAACGTCTTTGGAACATTGCACCTTGATACGAAACTGTACGAATATGCACGTCTTTTTCTGTGTACATAAAGTGAAATGTTTTGTTTTTGTACGAAAAAAAAGTGAATGTTTTGTGTTGTTAGCATGTTTTTAAAGGTTATGATTATGAATTTGAACATAGAGAATTTTAATTTTGCAAAATGATATTGACAAGTATAGAAAATTAAAATTACTTTTGAACATGTCAATGGATTGTTTCTATCATATCCAAATTAGATTATGAAGGTTACATTTAGGAAACATAATAACATGAATTGATTGAAGATTGAAAAATTAACATCCTTCTCCGTGATGTAAAAGGTTGTGAAGGACTGACTTTCTGTGATTGTGAAGGGCAGCCTTTGATCAACGTCCTTTCCAAATTCTTAAAAGTTCATACCCCATTACTTTGGGAGGAAAAGATAATAATAAGAGAGTAGTGAATATACACACACTTCACAGCCATTCAAAATTATTTATTTTGTTATGTCATATTATTTAAATCACAATCAATACTATTTTAACTATATCTAAATCTTAATTACAAATGTTATTTAAAATTAATTTGATGATGTTTTTCTCACAAATTTATAATATTTTGTGAGTTAGTATTTTTCTACTTTATCAGAGTTTAAAGTTTGGTTTTTTTTCCTCGATTTCTTCCACTCTTAACTAAAAAGAAATTAATCAAGAAGTACTGTGCTTCAAACTCAAATTTTCCTAAATGAGATATTTTGTTTATAAGTTAAATGTTAGAAATTAATTAATTTCTAATATTGAATTCGATATTTTTTTTAAAACTTTTTAAATATTTTTTACTTCGTCAATCAAATTATATTCTCGAGACAAAAAATATTTTTAATTTTATTTTATATTTATAAATTAATTGATTCGTTAACTTTATCAATTTTTTAATTTAATTACTAATTTATTATATATAATCTGCTATAATTTATCTAACGTACGATTCCCTCACCAAGCAAAGCTTTAATTAATTTTGTCGATCAATATTTTCAGATTTATATTTTAATGTAGCTCAAGAAGCAGTACTTTATTTCATTGATTTGGTAACCAATTCTCTATAACTTCAGATTTTCTTAAAATATTTATTTCCTTGTCATAAAAGAGAAAAACATAACGGTATTTAAGTTCAGTGGACTTTAATGTTTTTTTTTAAAAATCTCTCTCCCCATGTTCAGATGAGAAAAACATTAAAAACTAAATTAAATAATTTTTAATGGCCAAATAGTAATTAATGCTATGAAGATCCTCCTTGTTTATTTAGTATTTTATTAGTAATTAATTCTGTAAGCCTCACATAACAAGTGAATGCAGTACAGTACATTCAATTCCGAGAAAACTCTATACTGCAAGAAAAGTTTAATTTAATCTAAAGATTCATGAGACAATTATTTGTTGATTGGAAATGCATTTGTATATGTAACTCAGTACATTCCTTAGATCTTGTTGTCGGGGGAGTGGAACTTGATACTTTATTAAATTAATTAGTTATATTTGTTAATTAGTTACGTTGTTTATTTAAGTAACTATATAATTTTTTTATTATTGATATGATTTAATTAATTTTTTTTATATCTCTTATATTAATAATTTAGTAATATTAATCATTAATTTATGAATTACATGTGATGATTGATTTACTATACACTTTCTACTTAGGATGTTTGTTTTTAATTAGAAAAATATTGTTGAACATCCGGTGAGGTTTATACACTTTAAAAGATAAAAAAATAAAAGAGAATATATAATATATATAGATGATATGATAAGAAAAAATATATAAATATTCAATGAAGTGTTGAATATATATATGTGGTCACCATTTTAAACACAAGATTTGAGTACACTCACAAAAATGATATGTGTTTTTGTGTATGTGTTTAAACTTTATGCTCAAAATCTTGTGATCACTCAAGTATTTTCCTAACATACTCCATCTATTCTATAATAACTGTTCATTTCACATAAATTATGAAATAATAATTAGAAATAAATAAAAAATTCAAATTAATCTAATTAATTATTGATATATTTAAATTATCATAAATATAAAAGAAAGAACAATAATTTAAAAATAATGCATATAATATTAGTTAGAAATTACAATTAAAAACACAATTAAATTATCACGAAAAATAAAAATGACAATTTTCTTGAATGGGAGCATTATTGTGAGAAGAACAGGTATTGATACAAAAACAGATTCTTATTTTTATTAGTTTTGGCTCATTAAAAGTATCAAAATTTTAAAAATAATATTTAAATATATCTTCTATTAATAGTTTACAAGCAAAATAAATAACCAAAAGTTACATTCACATGCTAAACTAACAAAACAAAAAAAACACATTAAAACATATTTCAATAATTTTAATACATTTTGCACTATAATTTATTTATAAGCACATTAGGCACTATAATGATACTACCCAACTTTAGAGACACTGTTGAACCCAAATAAGTAATAAGTTATCTCTAAAAGTTTTAACAATATCGTTGCAGTCCATACTAAAATTCAAATATGAAACTATGGTTAAATTGAAAGAACTGTTGAATAGTCCATAATCCATTTTATGCATTGAAATTATTTGATTCGATTCACTTTCACGTGCAATTCAGTGTTCACATGAGCTAGTGTTCATGAGTGCCCCCACCTACATCCCTCCATTAATTCATCTCCATGCTTTCTAAAAAGAAGCAATGTCCCTCTGCATTCTTCTGAAGAAATTTGGAGTTGTTTGAATAACGTGAGATTCAAAATTTAGTTTAGTGTCGGTTGTATATGTAGAAACCGTGCTTTTTGATAACTTGGGTTAATTAAATACTACTCTTCCATAACTACTAGCTAATGTTTAATAAGATTGATGTATACAATTAATTATTCAAAATATAAAAAGATTAGTGTATACTCTTCCGACGTTACACTTAAATCTAAGTAATATCAATCACACTGTACAATTATATTGTTACGTATAATTATATTGTTACGTGTAAAATGATCAATTGATTCAATTATTATAAGTAAGAGAGAACAAAAAACTCTTAATCTATTCTCCTTGCTATCTATCTGGATCAGCTGCATGGCATCACTCATAAACGATTAAGAAATTAAATCATCCAGTCTAGATCTCCAAAGCAGAGGAAACAATAGTGAAAGGAAAGAGAAAATTAAGATATGAAAAAGAGGGAAATATAAATTAAGAGAGATAAAGAAAGTAATAAAAAATTACCAACTGGTGAGATAGAGAGGGTCCAATTGGCAACTTACAAAATTTTAAGAAAACTCCATTTACTTGTTTATATTATCATAATTGTAATTGAAAGTTACTTTAAACCCCTATATTTTTAATAAACCATATCTACATGTGAAAGTACGTGTCCGAAGCAAAATATATATTTTTAATGATCATATGGATGTAGGCTTCTGAAATATATGTGAAGGTGAAAAAAGAAGCCTTTTCAATTTCATTTTTGATACACAATGTGGAAAATAGAATGGTTCCTCACCGTACAAACACGTAAAATGTGAAGGTGTTGTGTGATATGCTTCGGCCATCGTTGACCCAATCTATCTCGGATCCTTTAAAATATATTTCTGCATTTTTTAATCAAAAAAGTAATTGTAAGTTGTGCTTATTTTATTATTTAAAATAAAAGGACAATCCAACTCTTCTCATACCGGTACTTTTAAGAGCATATTATATAAATGAACAGAAAATACAAAATCTTACGCACAATATGATCGTTAATAATATGATCATTAATGATAGGGTCCGATTCGTCTTAAATAAAATTAATTTTTGTGGAGAGAATTTATCAAAAAAAATAAACAAAATAAAATTCTAGTTCATCGTAATCCTATCTAACTCAAATTATTAGCTTTTAGAATTACACACAAAAGATATTCGATTTACACCATAATATTGTCCGTTATTCTAAAATTTTGATAGAGAGGACCATTTGGATATACATAACCTTTACAAAATGCATGGGCCAATTTTGTTGAAAAAGATGACTATTTTGATATAATAACATTATAAAATAAGAGACTAGTTTTAAAGTAAAAACAAAAGATCCACCACAATCAAAGATAAAAACCCACTTAGAAATAAAAAATGAAAGAGATAATTCAAATCTAAAATAAAGATGAAAAAACCAGTTTAATTTAGTCAATAATAAACAAAGAAACTAGTAAAGTGTTTCTAGTTTGTCTAAAGAAACGAACTGTTTCTAGAATATCAGAAAGGTTAAGCCATGGGGCGTCAAAAGATTTTCATGATCTAATTAAACCCCAGTAGCAGTATTATACCATTATATTATTCCATGCTTATCTCATAGCAAGATTTGTCTTTATTGTCATTGCATGAATTTGATAAATAAAATCATAGTGAAATTGTATGAAAATCCACCTTCCCTTGACAAACCCACAATCATTAAATTTAATTGACATCCATGCATTAACCAAGATATCTGTATTGCTGTATACTAACAGTGTATGCCGAAAAAAGATATTATTTTCATAGCAATTATATTGTCACCTCCTCGCTTGGGAGAATTAAATTTCAAACTTCACATTTTATCGTTTTTTGCTTGAACTTCTAAAAATATACTTATAAAACATAAAATTTAATCAAAATCAGCCTGTTTTTTTTACCCCACATCTATGTTGTTTATAGATACTAGAAAAAATTTGCTCAGTTTTCTTTATATACAGATAATTTTGAATTCATAAAATTTTTATATATAATTTTGTTTTAGTTTTTTTATATACCAAAAATTGAATTTTCAAAATTTTCAATATAAAATATTTTTACTCAATTATTTTTTTCTAATATCAAAAATTTCATTTTCTGAAATTTACAATATGAATTATTCTTTTTCAAATTGCTTTACATTTTTAGTTTTCGAAATATTCGGTATGCAAAAAAAGTTTCTCTTTCTTTTTTTCATATAAAAAATTAAATTTCTGAAACTTTTTTCCTTTCTTTTTTTTTACAGAAATTTCGAACTTCAGGTATGTTAGTTTATAAACTAAATTTTTAGAAAATAAAATTCTATATGAAAATTTCGTATTTGTGTGAGATAAACAATGGGTCTAAAGTGTTCGGTACGAAATCCAATTTTCTATCTCTTGGAGGAGTCAAGGGCAAGGGGCTCATGGTTGGGTAGGATATATGGTCAAGAGCAGAGACACCGTGTTAGAAGGGATAAAAGTGATAGAAAGCATGGCAATAAATAAGGAATATATATATATATATATATATACCAATAACCCATAAAGCAGGGCTCAAAATGTAATAACTACCATGACAAGACTCCAGGAAAATTGGAATAGAAATGAAGATTGCAAGTTCAAATAAGATATCAAGGATAGGTTGTATATATGCCATGGTACTACTATTTGGGTTACTCTAAATAATAGGTCTCTTTCGGGCTAGCAAGTTACTAAGCTAGTTATTTTTTACTATTATGATATAATCTGAGATTATGTTTTGAACAATCAAACATGATTAGATGTACGAATTGATGGCATATAACAAAATCATTCAGAATGTCAGTCCAATATTTTTAATGATTTTGGACCATAAAACTATCCTGGAGCTGTTAGTATTTTCAGACTACTGGTACGGTACGCTTAGAATTTTTATTATTTCAACAAGCTCTTCATGATAACTTCCAAAACAACTTACAATTTTTAACATAAAAACAGTCTTGTTTCTATTGTTTATGTATATGTTTATATGATGAACACTCATTCAATAAATACTTAAAGTAGTATACAGGTTCTATGTTCTTACAAAGGCTTTGAAAAAGGATATTGACAGAATCGTTTAGCATGGTGATAAGCATTTACTTCCTTTCATCAACCATTATAAATAATTGAAGATAGATAGGCTTATGCCTAATCCAACAAAAAGACGACTCTATCCAGTCTGACATACACTAAGATTGCCCTTCGGTTCCTTGATTTCCAACTGACTCACCATTGGGTGTCAAACCCCTAATCTTAACATCGTAGTAAACTTCTTCTACTTTTCTTAGGTCATACTTCATGCCTGCCAACAGCAGAAAGATGCCAACCAGACAAATATCAAGAGTGAATAAAACGCCTTTTTATGAAAGTAATACATGAAAATTGTGTAATTTGACGATTTACCATGTAGACGAAAAAAAATACATTGCAGTTAACCCTGCCTTTCATATAAAGAGATGACACAAAAGGAATGCTCAGCTGTTATATATGTTTTTGAAGAAAGCAAGTATATGATGTTAATGATGATATTTGTCACAGTTAACGAACCAATCTCTCCAAGAAATGATAAATATTTCTCACAAAATTGAGGATGCAAGACCAGCAACATTATTTGATGATAGTAACACAGTGACAAAAAGAAGAAAAGAAAGTGATGCAGTGAATAAGGTACAAGTAACGTACCGTCAAACTTCTTCCGCAGAAAATCATTTCGTAGATTGAGCATTCGGAATGCAGCATGAAGTTCTGTTAAAAACTTCAAGACCTTCCTTGGACAATCATAGTCCCCAGCTGTCACTTGATTAACCACGTACCGCGGCTGCAAATCACAAAATAGGTTCAACTGTTGTGATGTCTTTTCCTTAAACATAACAGAGTTTATAATCTACTATGCCCATGCACATGCAACTATGCAATATACATATTCATCTCTAGTCAGTATTTCTCTCGACAAAATTCTTATAAACAGAGTTAGATATCTCCTACAATTTCTACAGGTTGATTTGTAAGAGTTAGGAGAAAATGAGTTCTTACCAATTCATTAGACATAAAACAAACACCTGCGGGACAAAAATGCATCTATATCAGTATATGTTGCATAACTGCAAAATTTTAATTGACTATATAATCGTTCATGATCGGAAAAAACTAGATCTGTTGACATATATCAAACAATGGAGATGTTAAAGAGTAAGGAGATTAAAAATCAAAATTCTGAACATAATCCTTCAATATGCAAATCATATTATTTGATCATCTTGCTACTTTGCCCTGAAAGACCTATGGACTTCAACTGCTAGACCCATTTCTTGATGGTAATCATATTTAACTTCAGACTCTTGCTGCAAATTCTTAAATTATGCAACTACCCATGACTGCCAAAAACTAGAGCTATTGGCATTAAATCAAATTCTGGAGTTGTCAACGAGTAAAGAGAGCTTAAAAATAAGAAATTCTGAACATACTCTCTAAATATGCAAACCGTATTGTCATTTGATTTTCTAGTTCCTTTTCCCTGAAAGACCTACCGACTAAAATTGCTACGTCCATTTCTTGATAGTTGATGATATAATACTCTCTCTCACAATTTGAAATTAACAATCATTTAAGGTTTCTACACAAATATTAAGAAAAATAATAAATTGGCTAATGGACATGAAAATTTATTAATAAATACTGCTTGATAATGTCTTTGGCAAATGAAAAGTTGCAACAAAAATACATTCTCAAATATAATTGATGAGGGCGAAATTGGGAAGCTATAATTAATGATGCATCGAATGACAAAACAAAACTTAATTTGGAATTTTTTACTTTTGCTAAAACAACTATTAATTTTGAATGGAGGGGGTAATATTTAAATTGGTCCCTATTCAATGATTCACTCAGAGAAGCTGGCCTAAAAAAACTTAAGTATAAGAAGAGGAATGCATTCATCTCAAATTCTCAAGTAACATTAGTCACTCAGCAACAAACAACTAATGCAAGTACATTCTTAGGACACTCACCAACTAAGTAGTCTTCGACATCTAGACTGAACTCCAGACTATTCACTGCAAAATAGTGAACAATACACATAAAGAACTAATAAATTTTCATAATGACAAAGAATAAGCATGAAGTAGAAGTTAACATTATGGCCAACAAAAATGGTTTAAATTTAGCTGCCAATTACTAAGTAAAAAAAGACATGAATGGGTATTGTGCATATAGAAGATAAACTAAACTACGCAGTATTAACTTAAAGTTTATTGGAATGATAAGCTCAAGAGTATATTGTCCCTGTTCCTTATAGAATGGAACAAAAAAAAATTGAAAAAGGTTGGAAAATGTAGTTGTCCAAGATCTAAACCATAGATAGTTCTCCCAGTAGATGTTTAAACACCAATACCCCATGCTAAAGGAACTCAAACTCTTAAATATAAGTATTAGCGAATGCTGGAGACCAGTTGCAAATTCTGCAAGACATTGTTTATACTTAAGGAAAAATGGAGAGTATCCTTTAAAGTGCAAAAGGCATCCATGCATACAGTGTTCTTCAGAAAAACCATGCGAAAGTTCCATCTTCGGCCTTTTTTCTGCATGAGATTCCTTTTGTTTTCCCTTTTCCTTTGTAGGAAGGTTATAATAATATATTACAATTGGTAGAATCCACAGTCCCGTACTGCTTAGAATCTTAGGCCTTCATAATGTATTCAATCATTCATTAGTAACACCCTCAACATATGCATGAATACACACCCAAATGATAGACAATTACTATAAAACATCAATGGACACGTTAATAAGTAAAACAGGAGAGCATTAAGAGTTAATAAAACATACACCCAAGTTTTTCCTCAGATTGTTTATGTTCGAGAAGTTTTCCCGTTTCAAGCCAATGCATAAAAGTAAGCATAGAAACTACAGACTGTGTCTCACTCCTCCAATCACCATGATACCTACATAACACGGAACCAAAAAAGTTAGGTTACAGATAAAAAGAGAAGACAGAGAATACAGAAGTTAATCGGAAAACTTAATCACCTATAATATTGTCCCGGGCATTCTCTAAGAATATCAGCAAGTAGCTCGTACTTCTCTTTTAACACATGAATCTGAATTTTAGCCTTCTCGAAAAGTTCTATCAAAATGCCAAAAATCACATTAACATAAGATAATGATAAATAATGATGTTGAATGAAATAAATTATCTAGACTAACCACGCGAAGAAATGTAATTGTATGAAAACTGAAAATGCGGAAGGCAAGATTCGATTTTAGAATGTTCCGAAAAAAAAAACGGTAAGAAGTAAAATGGAGAGATTAGGGTTAAGGAAGAAGAATGAGGGAGGTTTTTTATACCTGGAGTAGGGCGAGAGTGATGAACTAGAAGAATACTGGCATACATGAGTCTTGTGGTGGACTCGATTTCCGAAACGACGGTACGAATTCGGTCGCGTAAGGTTCCTGATTCCTCGAGCTGAGTTCTGAACTCGCCGAATTGCTTTTCTAGTGACGGAGCAGAAGCAGAAGAGCCGTCGGTGGTTGCCATTGAGGAAGAGAACCGCGAAATGGGGCGAAACGGTGAAGCGAAGATGAAGGGGTTAGGGTTTAAGGTGAATAATAAGGAGCGAGACACGGTGTAGCAGTTGAAGCCGTTTCGAAACGCCGGTTTCATAAATTGCATTTTTATTACTATTTTGATTTTTATTAAGTATTCCGTTCTAGTTCTAGTAGTAGCGGTGTAGCATGTTGTTGAGAATTGAGATGTAAACGGCTACTTGGCGCATTCACACACCCTCCTCGTCACAGAGTTATTTATTTATTTATTTTTTAATTTACACTTTCAATCCATGCAATTCAATTATGCGTGTAATTGTGGCATAAAATTATCGTAAAAATTTAGATGTTTTTAATAATTTTCCACGTTATAATTTATTTTTACGCTGGCAACTGTGTATATCAATCAATTTTTTTTTTTTTTTTGCAATAAATTAGCATTTTAATCTTTAATAGTCAATTTAGTTTCTCAAAAATATGTGAAATAGTAATTTAATCTTTTAAATTAAAAACGTAATTTAATTTAATCATTTTTAAAAAAATTTAGTGACATTTTTTTAAAACTTATCTGTTTACGATGAACTAAGTGACTATTTAAGTCAATATAGTGATATTTGATAAACAATCAATTTCGTTAAATTAATCCAAGTTAAAATTCAAGTTGAAACCTTCATAATTTGTCTTTAATTCTAGTAGCAGTTATCTGTTTTAGCTAAAACATTTAGAAGTTTCATGTGAGGATTTATACAAAATCTACCAATAGAAAAGCAAATGTTTAATGTGCTTAGAAAGCTCTAGGCTATACTAATATATCTTTTATACTAAGTAAAATTTACTTACACCCAAGTAAGCAAAAAGTATAACATCTTTACATGAAAACCTAAAATGGTAAGAACACCTATAAGGCTAATCCTACTCAATTTACTGAATCTATGATCACATTCACATTTGATGAACTATGGCTTATATATTCGTATCACATTCTACGGACAAAGATCAACCGATTTTTGGCTGCAGAGGTTGAAGGGAATTAGAGGATCAAAACTGCAAAATATCACATTCCAAATCATTTCCTTTGAGAAATTACGAGACAAAAGAAAGCTATAATTCGGGCAATTATTCCATTTAAAATGAGGACAAGCAAACAAATATGCCATGCATTGACATCATAACCACTGCTCATCAGTGAACCACAACGAGTTATCAGCCATACCCCAGTGTACCTAAGAAAAACAAGCACCAGATTGAAATTTTCATATAGAAAATATTAAAACTTCAATCAATTTCCAAAAAAGAGTAATGCATAGTAAATGACATTCGGTAGATCATATTCAGGTTTGTGGTTAATCACGTCCAGTAGATAGTTAATGAGTTTCGATACTGGTTAAATAACTATTTTGTTGTTGATTTTTTATATCTATTATGTGTGTCAAAATATAATTTCTCTTACATAAATGTATGTGTGCGCGTTCACCCATATGATTTCAAATATACATGCATGAATGCTTTCATTCAGTACAAAAAACAAACCTTTCAGCATTTGCAATGATAAAGCCCTCCAGAGCCCATTTTGGATAACACAATTGTACTAGGATCTTCATAAATGCAGTGTCTCTATTTTGGTTGGCAATGAGAGTCATAACAACAGGAAGAAGCACTGACCACTAGAAGGGGAAAAACTATGTAATTATTATAAGAAAATGTATAGATGAGGCAGTGAGTTCATTATTATGAATATGATGATTACCAGCTGAGCAGGACCAGGCTGAAAGAAGATGGCTAATGCATAAGCCATTCCAGTCACACAGTACACAAGACAAACCAAAACTATGTAGTTACTTCCAAAGGTTGATCTTGGATTGCTTAAAAAATAGAACATGGATAGGTAAACTACAGGTTTGATGATTGTACTGAAAAGGTCAATTGTATCTTTGGAGAGAAAATGGGCTAAACTGCTTATTCCAGCTGCACTTTCTCTCCAGTATTGTAACTTGTCCAGAGAAAATGATCTCAAAGCTGCAATCTTACAAAGTAGAGCTGCACATATATGTAATGTATTTCAGTGAATAGATTGATTCAAAGCTTTAATTATCAAATGTTACGTAAAGTAAGTCTCAAACTTTTACAATATCCTAAAGGCAAAATATATCTTAAGGTCCTTTAAATTGTATCAGATTAGTCTTGTAAGTTTTTTTTGTCTTAGATAGGTCCTTTAAGTCACATTACATGTACACCGAAACCCTTTATTACACATTCCATTACAAAAGTACACAAGTTTGCATTATGTTATTGACGTGGTAGGAATGAGGTTGGTCACTTATCCTACTGTTTGTATTTTTTTTAGTGAAATTGGTTGTTGGGTTGTGACTTTAAGAAGTACAGTGAGTGAGTTTTTTGTTGAATTCCACCATGAAAATGGCCAAAAATGGAACCTATGTTGAAAATGTATTAAATTGCATGTGTGAGCTGACAGGTGGCTAACCGCGTTTTGCCAAGTCAATAACATAACAATTACTTGTGTATTTTTGTAATGGAATGTGTTAAAAGGGTAACGGTGTAATGTAACGTAACTTAAAGGACCTATCTAAGACAAAAAACTTGAAGAACTAATCTGTGATATGATTAAATAACTTAAAAGGTGGTGGGATGTATTCTGAAATTAGAGGTTCAAATAACCCAAAATAAAAATGATAGATTTCATTTCTAGAATCAGCACACTGATGCATAGTGAGTTTTTAAACTTACAAACAGAAATGACTGTATATGTATAACCAAGGGACCCAAATGTTTCATCATTCACTTTGGTAAGTGTTCCTAAGATAGCACCGGCAACCAATAAAAGGAGATAGTCCACTGCTTGTAACTTTGCTTCTCTCAGCTGCTGCTTGCCAACCCTGAAAACAGTAAATTACTCAATCTAAGAATAAACAAATCCTTCAAAATAAGAAAGCTATAAAGTAGTTTGAAACAAATATCAGAATAAAGAAATATTATTTTGCATGTTGAAACTTATACATTGGATAACTATCTATATACCTTCATAAATATACTCATAATAAAACATGCATAGCTTTAAGCTATGTATCACTTTAGTCTAACTTTCAACTCATTTTCTTATCTGAAGACAGAGGTGCTAAGTTTGATAAGAAATCTAAGATAGGTTAACAGCTTCGTCTTCTGATAAGAAATTAGTCCTTCAAAATAAACTAAGATCCTCTAATAAAATATCAACTATATTATAAAATATTTTCATATATTCTAATAATGAGCAATTTATCTAGCCTGGCAAAGTCTCTATAAAATATCGTACCGGCCAACGAAATATCTATATTGTCGGGCTACACCAGGAGTAGCTCGTTCAGATAAGTCCTTTTGTATTGTAAAGATTGCTTCTATGTGATCTCGTTGGATCCTAATATTGCTCTTCAAATCCTCCCAAAACTCTACAAAAAAGGATAGATCTGAAGCTTCTTCATTAGCCTTTGATGCATTAGTTTCTTTTGTGTCAGATGAAGGAGCAGCAATTTGATCAGCCAAATGAAGCATATCTGGTGGTACTGAATATCCATTGTGAAGCATCCATCTCACAGGAAGTGTTTCAACAGTTACACCTGAAGTTGGTTTCTCTAAACCTTCCAGAATATCAATGAAATGGTCTGGAGGATTTACGCGATCCGGTACCGGAATTCCAATGCCACTAAAGTATTCTTCTACTTTTTTCACAGGACCGTGATATGCAGTAAGACCACCTTTGGCTAGAAATATTATATCATCAAACATTCTGAACAAAGTATAGCTGCAACAGGAAAAAAAATATCAAAATATAATACATGATATTACTTGGTTTGGAATGTTTGTGAGCATTTTACCTTGGTTGGTGAAGTACCATGCAGATGTTTACTCCTTCAAGAGCTTCACGGCGAAGCGCTTTAAGAAGTAAACTAGAAGATGCACTGTCCAAACCAGTTGTAGGCTCGTCTAAGATTAATAACGAAGGCTCCATCACCATCTCTAGTCCTACATTTACACGTTTTCTTTGCCCTCCAGATATGCCTCTCTTCTCTACTGTCCCAACTAGAGAATCCCTTACTGGCTGAAGTCCCAAGGACTCAATCACTCTTTCAACAATCAGAACCTTATCCGGTTTTGGCATGTCCGCAGGGAGCCTCCATTTCAATGTGGTAAACAATTAGATGAAGGTAGAAACTAAAAAAAACATATATACAAATACAATAAGAAACACGTCATATATGATTGCTAATTGCTAAATATCCATGAGGTGTCAGCTCAGTAGTAAAAGTTTGATATTGTAACCTCAAGAGACAGATCAAATCCTCTAAGTTATAATTATAAAATGGTCATTAGTACCACCACTTAAATAAAAAATATTTGCAATGAATTACAGATGTAATAACAATATCATACAGTCAATAGAATTCAGATGCATAGAGTAGCTTCTGCAAAGAAAATCAGATACCTGCATCTTGCGCTGAACCGAAGATTTTCCTCAACTGTCAAGTTTCCATGCACAATATCATCTTGTGGCACAAAACCAGTAATTTTCTTATAAGAGTGAATGGATTCCTTTTTTCCATTAACTAGAATTGATCCTGAAATATTGCAACCTCTTGTTTTTCCTGCCAAAGCTGAAAGAAATGTAGTTTTTCCAGCTCCTGAGGGTCCCATAACAGCTGAAACTCGACCGGGCATGATTTTACCAGTCACACACCTCAGTACATGTTTGTTTTTACCTTTCAAAGTGAGTGTTAGATCTTTGAAAGCTACCTCAATTGAAGGCCTTGTGTTTACCTTCTCACCTTCAGCAGCCATTGAAATTATTCCTGAGAATGTCAAGTTCTTGTTTTGCTCTTGTTGAGCTTTCTCCTTCTCAATTTGACCATAAGCATACCTTAAAATTTGGCTATGAGTGTGTAAGTTTTTTCCCTTTGGCATTTGCTTTTTAATGTTCTTATCACCAATCTGAAAATCAAATCCTTCATGGCCATCATCCTCAATAGAGTGCATCATTTTAGTAAGATTACTAGGCTCCTTATCTTTGGATTTCGAAGACGACTCGGGTTGGCTTGATGAATCTGGTAGAACTAGATCACCTTGCTTCCCGGATTTCTTGCGTGAAAAGGTTCGAGACAACTGCTTTTGCAATCCTGTTGAACTTTTCTTAGCCAATTCTCTTGCTGTTTTCCATCTTTCGCGGGCTTGTACCGTTTCTCTTACATGTTTCGCTGCAGCTTCTCTTGATTTTGCCTTCCTTCTTTCTCTAGTAGCTAGCACTTGATCAGAACAGTTATATATGAAGATCAGAAGAGTACTCATAGCAACCTACAAGACGAAATAATACCAAATATGATGAATGAATGCGACGAAAGCGTTTTTTGGTTAAAATCTTGATGTAGCATAAAAAGTGAAATGAAATTGAATCTTTTTCAATGTTGGTTAACCCATGAAGCAAAAATGAATAATAAAGAGACTAAAAAATTCTTTCATGATCGAATGCTAGATCGGAATCTATACTCACAATAATCAAAGCGCCGTAAGCATGCATATTTTGTGTTGCTGTTTTTGGATTACAGCTACTCAGCTTGGAGCATGCTTCAAAAATGAACAATATAAAGTAAGGTTTTGACGTATAATATTGTTTTCGTGAAACAACAAAGTAGAGCATGTAAATAGACACAAGAGCTGAATCATATTGCTAATTACTAAAAGATTATTTGATGAATCTTGCTAAAATAAGACCATGTCTTCATTATTTGATCTATACGTTCAAATTTACATCTAATTGAACAACACTAGAGTTTAAGGGCACAAGATCATAAATTAATGTAGCATGATCATAAAAATGATCATAAGATACATATGTTAGAATAAATTTATTTAGCAAAAAACGATTAAACTTACGATTTTGATGAGTTGAACCCATCCTGCAGTAATATCTGAAATGAGGAACAGGATATCTGTTAGTACTATGGATTCTCAGTAGTCAATAGTGACATTATCTTTTGCAACAAAATAAATTTACACAATTAAGGCAATACCCTTTATCGCAAGAAACTTTGCGTGTCGGAGATGGACAATATGATCCTGGAGAACAGAAGATATCACTATTGTTCACAACACCAGACCAAATATCAGCACTGCCACAAGTATGATTTGTATCTCCTGCAGGAATTTGGTAACTATATCTGCAAATTTAAACTTCGATACATTAAACACTTATCAAAGTAGTTGTTGCATGGTTAAGCATAAACAACAAATGAGAAAAATATATGTCAACATTAGAACTTACGGATCGCATACTCCAGTTGTTTGATTCAGTTTTGCAAGTGGACAATAAGAACCAAGTGGACATGCTTCATTCAGAAGAAAATAAGAAATGTTACAAATATGATACTAAAGAAGAAAATTAGAAAAGTTAAAGACATGATACTAGAAAAGCTACTTATCAAGCACAAGACAATTCCACAAGTTTTTATAAGCTTATATACTTTCATAAGCGCTTTGTTTGGGAGAGCTTATGATAACAATTTATGTCATGTTCATAAGATATTTTCAGCTTATTTCCATAAATTCTCCAAGGTAGCTTATAAAAATAGTTTGACTTAATTTCATCTTTTGCTATCGAAATTGTTTATATATAAACTCTTATTATAAGTGAAAGCAAACATATCTGTAATTAACATAATGTCATCTCCATTACAGAAAAAAGAATCAGATGCATAACATATATACTTACTTATCATGCAAGTCAGTCCCTGAGGGCAGAAAAACCCTTCACAACAAGGTTGACAATCACTGACTCTAGATGGAATTTCCTTTATATCCTTTTTGAGATCAATTTTCTGGTCAGCACTACAACTCCAACCAGGTTCACAACCAGACAACCATGAAGTCAAGTTGCAATTTTTGTTAGGTTTTACGTAACTGGCAGCAGATGAGCCTCCCTGCTGGAAATAGCTGTGAAAGTAGTACCTTACTTCAGCAGTAGTACATATTCTATCTCTAAAATCACCTGTCAATTAAATTAAATCAAATTATACTTAATTAGGAATTTGTTAGAACACACGATCTAGTTCAAAAGAAAACAGATACGAAAAATACAAAATTTGATCAACTGTTCGGCCAATTGTATCTATGTCTACGACTGCTGAGTGGTTGCAGTACCTTTCTATTATTCAAACTTAGGGTTACAAATTACAACTTATGTTTACATACTACAATCCAGTTTACAAATTGCCCAAGTTGTTTAAATACAACTTGTGCCTACGTCTCGCACCTCTCGAGTGACCTGATCACTTATTACAAACTATGAGTCATACCCAACATAAAGCCTTTCTAAAGTGAGGTCTCAAGAAGAAGAATGGTATATAAATGAAACTAAAATCATGATAGCTCATATATTACATATATTTACCTTTTTGCTTAACACAAGCATCCACAAAATCCAACTTTCCCTTAAAATCAAAGGCTTCCTCCCAGTCTTTCCTCCTGAAAGACGGTCAATTAATTAATTAACTAATAACTAAGACAAGCTTAACAAATTAATTAATTAAATTATGAATATATATATATATATATAATATAATATAATACATACACATCCTTAATGCAGAAGTCTAAATCTGCCTTAATGTCTTTTGTTAAAGCGGTAGTAAGACCTTCAAGCTCTTTGTAGATTTCTTGTGTGTAAAATGAAGGTGCAACAGAATCATCTTTATCTGCACATTGAACATGTGGTGGTAGTAGTAGAAAACTTGTGTAGAATAAAATGTGAGAGACCAACAAGGCCTTCATCCTCATTCCATTCAATTCCATTATTAAAACATTATAACATTATATTGCTTGATCGTGAAGCAATGCATAATGTGCCATGAATTGTTAACATGATGAGAAAGAAAAAGAAAAGAAAACAAAGAAGGAATTACTGAAAGATTTTGATTTTTTTTTTGGTTTTGTTGATTGGTGTGTTTTGGTCAAAAGTGTGAAGAAATGGCGGAGAGAAATGGGAGGCTTGATTGAAGGATGTGCATGCATTGGAGCGTTATTGCTTTAGCTCTCTAAATCATTTTCATTTTATTATTGTAAGACCAAAAAATGTTCTCTAGTTTAGTCTAGGACGCTATGGCAAACATACATATATTGAAGGGGGATTTGAACATATATTTTTGAAGGGAGCTTTGAAACTTGAATAAATAAAAGCAATGTTATAAGTTTTTTTATATAATTTTTTTTCATTTTGAAAATAAAAAATGTTTTTTTTCTTCTTATCCGAAACATATAATTTATTTTCATTTAACTTAATCTGTTATCCTCAATTTGTTTATGTTAGAATTCCCTCAAAAAATGAAAAGATTTTAAGTGTATTTTTTATATTTTAAAGGATAAATATTTTTTTTAAACCATTCACTGTATGTTATATATTAAATTTTAATTTTTTTTCAAAATAGAAGTTAAATTTTAAGTGTTTTGAGTATCCTCTTATTCTTTTATCTAAAAATAGATGAACAAAGTCCTACCGATAAATGTTTAGGATTTCAATTATTGAAGAGTATATCTTTATTTTAAGTTTGATACCACTAGAACTCCTTAGTATCCACAAACCGTTTGGCAAGAACTTGTTGATCGTCTTTATTGACTTTCACTACTAACTCAAATGCGGCAACATATAAAATATTCTCAAATGTGGTGCTCATTAGCAACCTCAATGTCGTCTAGGTGGTCAAAGAGAAAGTCCATGTGTGTTTTGCAAAAATGACAACCAATCTAATGTCATTCTCGACATACATTGTCTATTCAATCAAGGTTCCACAAAGCAAATTCGTTCAATGGCTCAACAAAGCAAATTCGTTCAATGGCTCAACAAAATATTTTTCCTTGAAGTGCTTTAGGGAATTCATGAAGGGATCCAAAATCTATCGAAGTTGTTTTAAGGAAACTCAACCTTACTTACCTTTTGTATTCCCATATCCCACAACGGGCCAAAAATATTAAAAATTATATAACTAAGAGTTCATATGTATTTGTGAATGACAAGGAAAAGTGATAAGAAGGTGATAAGAAGGGTTTCTCCTCCTATTTATAAATTTGGAATGACAAAGCATACAATGAACATTTTGATTGGTTACATATACAACAATCTTGAACAACACAATTTAGGGTGTTGAAACGCACTAGTGCAGTCAAATACTATAATAAATAGATTTTCATGTGTTATTTGAAGAAATATATTGTCTCATTATAAACACCGCATCCTTTAAATACCTCATTTCAACTTTGTAATTCAAAATTACCACTCAAAGAACCTCAAACAAAAGTTTGTCATATCAACTCCAATTTATGTTGAGGTATTCAAATAAACAAATACTATTCTACATCTACTTTAAATATCAAGATGACATCATATCCTAAAAACAAATAAGTCGACTATAGCAACTTTAAATTAAAAAATGTTCACAAACATTAAATGAGTTGACAAATTGACCTCAAATTAAAATCACCTCAACACCATTAATTTACAAGTCCTCACCTTCTCATCACGAGTTGACGACTTGGAGAGCGCCAAAAAACCTCAGACAAGTCAACTTTTGATAAGCAACAACTAAATCTACAATAAATTACCTAATATTTTTAATAGTACAACATATTAAAAAAAACAAAATATATATATTCCTTTCACGTCATCAAATACACACTGAAACAACAAAAACTAAATATTTTTACTTATTCAAATAGTTACATTGATATTGATATAGAGGGTGGAGAAAGTAGCGGGGTTCCATTTCCACAAATACACGTTGGGACTGGAGCCTGACGTGGAAGAAGCGAAGAAGGTGAGTGACTGGTTCAGCTGTGTCGGTTGCAACGTAAAGGATGGTTCCATGTGATCTTTATTTCGGCTACTTTGAACAATCTCTCTTGTTGCTCTCCTATATCCTCTATTTTATTTCACCTTCAAAATAAGTATTTAAATTACATTATTATTATAATGTTAAAACATAAATAAATAAATAAATGCATCACTCACATTGACAACATGTATTATCTATCATCTGTGTTTGACATTAACCTTAACACATGCCGCGTGTTCCGTCTTTCACGGATATACTGTACTAGTTCTTCAATTGAACTCAACTCAACAAAAATCAATCAACCTTTCTTCCTTCTTTTAATCAAAGGAGGAGGATCCTCACTACCTCAACTTTTTCTTTACACCATATAGGTAGGTCAATTTCAACTTTCAATCTCAGTTTTTGTTTTTTGTTTCTTCTTTTTAACCATATTAAGGCCAACCAATTGATTCCACATCACCCAAAATATATATAAATAAACACTTCTTCACCGTGGATGCCAATTTTAGAAAATTTTGTGTTCTTACCCTTACTTCCATAAACAACAACATATTGTCGATGTGCCCAATTTTGTAACTTTTTGCTGTTTAAAATCAAATTCCTAGGTCAGGATATTGGTTCTTTGAAATTTGAATTCTGTTTACTTCTTAAGTTTTTGTTTGGAGGAAAATAAACATTCTTTTGTTGAAAACATTTTGTTTAATTAATTATGCTTGACTGAATTTGGAATTGTTGACAGAGGAAATTAGGCTGCTTTTGTTTCTGATTCTGATTCAGAAACTGTTTGATGGTACATATATTTGATGCAAGTGAGTGTGTTGAATTTATTCTCATAATTTTTCATCATCCTATAACCTTACACTTTAGATGCAGGAGTAAATATCCAAATTGGTACTTGAAATTGTATGTTTCTTCACTATAGTTCCTCGAATTATCGATATTTCAAAATGATCTTTGAAATTGTAAAGTTTTGATCAATTTGTCCCTTCTTGGTATTTATAGGGACTAAAATGACATTAAGTTGGTACTATCGGGAGTGAATTTGAAACTAAGTGAATAATGTATGGGATGCATTTGATAGCATATTCAGATAGAAGGGTGGACTTGATTAATATTTTGCAATTCTAGAGATCATTTTGAAATTTAAAAAATGTAGGGGACTAATTTGGTACGTTACTATAGTTTCAATTACTATCTTAGGTATTTACTCTTGCATGCAATGTAGGGCTATATAATGTGTTTCTCAAGTTTCTTTTCTCCCTTTATGAAAATGCAGCCTGGTCTAGTATTATGAAGTGTTTTACATTCCACTATGGAGATAAGAAAGATGAACCGAAAGGCTTGCAATCCGGGTCCGGACGGTCAGACAGTTCCACATATGTTGAGGTTGAAGGTAGAAGATGTGGTTCTGAATTGAATTCCCAGGATGTCTCGGACAGTGGCAGCGTGGAATCCCTTAGGAGGAATGCATCTCCCAGTTTGTCCCGAAGACCTAGCAACCTTAGAGTGTTTACTGTATCTGAACTGAAATCGGCCACAAAGAATTTCAGTCGATCTGTTATGCTTGGAGAAGGTGGATTTGGGTGTGTCTATCAGGGAGTAATTAGAAGTGTAGATGACCCTTCTGAAAGAATTGAGGTTGCAGTTAAACAACTTAGTAAAAGAGGAGTTCAGGTAAGAGTTTTCCTTATGTTATTTTGCTCTTGAACCCTTTTTGGATAAACTGCCTAATTAAAGCACTTATGGGATAAGAACTTATAAATTCTAATATAAGTGCTAATGCATAAGTCATTGCTATAACAATGATAAAATAAAGTCAAATTATTTCCATATAAGTTATTGGCTGTTTTCACAAGCTATCTCATAGAGTTTATAGAAATAAGTTAAAAATAGCTTATTGATATGTCATAAGTTGTTTTCATAAGCTCTAATGTCACGAGTGCTTATGTCATTAGATAAAATCAAATAAGTCAATCTAAACAAACTCTCGGATCAATAATTACACAACTCAGTTGCTCCTTCAATATTTGGAGGTGTCTGTCTAAGTATAAGTGTGGCCGTCCACTAGTGTATAGTTATTTTACTCTGCTGTGTGTATTATCTGTTTTAAGATCATAGAAATAATTGAATACATCATTAAAAAAAATGCTATGAATTGTCACGTAGGTTGCTTCATGTAGACATGGTCACATGTCACAATTATATTTCCAATTCTTCCAGATTTTCTAGCTAGGTTTAAAAATTAAAAGTTTCCTGTTGTTTGTTTACATCTTGTCAACCTAACTTGAGGCATGAAGATTTTTGTTGTCAACTGAGAAGCTTTGATTGCTACACAAAATAGGAATTATGTGTTAATCTTGTTACTTCACTTTTGGTTTAAAAGGGGCATAGGGAATGGGTGACTGAAGTGAATGTTCTGGGCATTGTTGAGCATCCCAATCTTGTGAAACTAGTCGGCTACTGTGCCGATGATGACGAAAGAGGAATCCAGCGGCTTCTGATTTATGAATACATGCCAAACAGAAGCGTGGAACACCATTTATCTCACCGAGCTGAGACTCCTCTCCCTTGGAGTAGGAGATTAAAAATAGCACAAGATGCGGCTCGTGGATTAACATATCTGCATGAGGAAATGGATTTTCAGGTATAGGTGTATACCATATCTTTTCCTAAAATTCCTATGCAATTAAGCCATGTCTAGAAACTTGTTTTTTTGCACATTTAGGCAGTGTTGTCAATCGGAAATCGTGGAAAATAGTGGTTAGTTTAAATTCTGCTATGTAGCAGTGCTATAGCACCACTATAGCCATTATTTAATAACATTTTGAACTAAATAGCTTATCACAGAACAAACAATCATATCAAATTCCACCAAGCTGTAGCACTGTCTATAGCCGGCAGCTGGTATTTAACAACATTCTATTTTGATATTCCATCCTAAAAGATAATACTCGATGAGCCAAATTTGAATTATTAATACACATTTTATCTACTATTCAGATATGTGCCGTTGGTTAATGCCATGATAATTGTGTGCACGTTGTTTAGATAATTTTCAGAGATTTCAAATCTTCAAATATCCTTTTGGATGATCAGTGGAATGCAAAGCTATCAGACTTTGGGTTAGCTAGACTGGGACCGTCAGATGGACTAACTCATGTCTCGACAGCGGTATACATATTTTTATTAATATATAATTTTGTCAATAATTTGTTAGAGAGTGTGTTACTAGCATTTTTCTCATCTAAACAATAGCAACCAACCATTATAAGTGGTGACTCAGATACACCGCTTAATTTCAAATGGCTGTTTATGTTTGTCAGGTTGTAGGAACAATGGGGTATGCAGCTCCTGAATATGTTCACACCGGACGTCTCACATCAAAAAATGATGTATGGAGCTACGGCATTTTCCTTTATGAACTCATTACTGGTAGGCGCCCTTTGGATCGAAATCGTCCCAAGGGTGAACAGAAAATGTTGGAATGGATAAAGCCATACCTATCAGACGCAAAGAAATTTCAACTAATATTGGATCCAAGACTTGATAAGAAACAAGTAATTAAATCAGCCCAGAGACTCGCTGCGATAGCTAACCGATGTCTAGTTAAAAACCCGAAGAGTCGTCCAAAGATGAGCGAGGTTTTGGAAATGGTGGAACGAGTAGTAGGATTATCGTCTAGTGCTAATTCACAGATACCCTTGGATAACATGTTGAGAGTTGAAGTTTCCCATGACACTGAAACAAACAACAACAAGAAACGAACGATGGATCAGAAGCACAGAGAAAGTAATTGGTTTGTTAGGATGTGGAGACCAAAGATTGTAAGAACAAGTTGATTTGGAAGCAAAACTGTTCATTCATGTTTCACAATGCTATGTTGTTCCAAAACATGCTATTATTTGCTACTTACTAATCACCAAACGTGCTTTTGTTATATCAAGCTATTTGTGAAAATTTTCAGGATGCTGTTGAAGTTAGGAGGAGTGGTTTATGAATTTCATGAGACAAGGTAGAGTAATTATATAGTTATGCTATAGGCATATTGGCCGCCCATGGGGTGAAACACCGGTTGTTAGTTTAGCTATAATTTTAGAGTGTTACAATTAATTTTTGTACTGGTTACATTTAAAGGTCCTTAGAAGTTTTGCAGCGTTTCACTTGCATGGATTCAAGTTCAAATCCATAGGGAAGCAAGTCTTGCCCAGAATTCTCATAATCCTTGTGCTGTTGCATTTTTATTTTGATTCCTTGGTATGTGTTTGTAAATGTTATCTCATTATCAAATAATCATGTATGTATTGTTCATTTAAAAAAATAAAGAAAATGATACAAATTAAAGGTTCGATATAGATCTTCAACATAACTCTAATCATTACTAATAGGATTAACATTGGATGATAAAAAAAAAAATAAAAAAAAAAGTTAACATGTCTATTAATCATATAATTTTTAACTTAAAAAAATTAGGCTTAATTGCAGTTTTGATCTCCCTATTTTAGCAGAATCGCGAAAGTAGTCTTCCATTTTATTTTTCTCCAGTTTTGGTCTCCAAGTAAAATTTTGGTCCAAAATTTCATGAAATTTCATTTTTTTTGCATTTATTTAAGTCACATCATGCCTTAAAATTTCATTTGCAACAAGTGTATCTGAAATATATGATCATAAATGGTGTAGTACGGTTTTAAAAAATGAAATTTTATCAAATTTTGAATTAAAATTCTGTTTGAAGGACCAAAACTTAGGAGAAATAAAATAAAGAAACTACTTTCGTGATTCAGTTAAATTAGGGGACTAAAAAAGTAATTAAGCTAAAAAATTAATATTTGTATATTTAATATCACGGTGATTTAATATGAATTACATAATCATTACATATATTTTTCAATGAAAAAAATTTGATTATTTTTAATAAGTGTCTAATATTTTATTTCATTTTATTTGTTTAATTAATATTTTATACATACTATTTTTAATAAATAATATAATTATTTAATTTATATTTATGATAATAATAAATATACTGATATTTTCAGACACAAAAATTTACCGTACTTATTTTTTAGTCGAAATATACCGATACATGATATTGTGATAAATATTTTTTTAATTTATGTGAACTATTAATTGAATAGGACAAACAAAACACAAACATTAGTGAATAAAAAACAAAACATAAACAGTGTGAAATGACTTACGTACTAAGTCATGATACAAAACAAAAGTGCCAAACAGATGTGCTGGATTTCTGCTCTCTTAATGGAAATCTGACCTTTCAGCAAAGAGGAGAAATTTTCAACAAAAAAAAAATACCAAAACGATTAAATGATAAGATGCATATAGTGTATATATTTTGACAAAATTTATATTTTCATACTGAAAGAAAAAGCTAATTTGTGAGGAATCTGCACCAATCACAGACGTTGATTCTCTGACTTCTTTACTGAGCAACAGATCCGGAACCGTCGTTTTCTTTTCACACTTAGATTCCATCCAAACCCAACCCAATCCCGCCCCTTAATTCAAAGGCCACCTCTGCAAAACAAAATTTTCAAGATGAAAAATGTAGATAGTTATCCAAAAGGATTTGGATGCTACCATCTTTGAATCACTAATCAGAAAATTATATTCACTATCTTATTATTAAAATTGATAACTTAAAAAATTATAAATAAAGTCTAATATATTTTAATGGTGAGATGACAGACATATATTTTCATATTTTTATTAAACATGGAAAAATCTAAATTCATCTAAAATTATATTTAATTTATACTTAAAAATAAAGTTTAAACTTTTTTAACGATTTCACACTATAATTGTTTGATATTATAAAAATGATTTAATTAGTACAAAAAAATTTATTTAATTTTGTCTAATATTTACAAATAAAATTGTCTTATGTATAAATTTATTTTCCACTGCTAGATCAATAAATTTAATTATATTTTATGTTATTTAACAATGAGATTTAAATCAAATAGTGAAAACAAATTGGTGATTGATGTAATACTTAACTTGTGCATCATATAATTAACCTCTTTATGTATATATATAAATTGGCCAAATTTATGGAATACAAATAAGGTAAGTTTTGCACAGTAAATAAGACTGGGTGAGATTATTGATCAAATGGTAGAAAATAATCTAATGTATGGTACAATAGTATAATACTTGTGCATAATAAATAAAATCTATAGATAATTGAGATGTATTGATAATATAAAGTTTTATATATAAATTTTTTTAACAAAAGTTTATAAAAGTTACATCTTTAATAATCATTTTACAAATGTTTGTGAAGAAATTTAAACTTTATTATTTAAAGTTATGATGTTAAATTATCCATTGAACTAACACCTCGTTAACCCATTGAATAATTTTTTTTACATAAATTAGTCTATAAAATAAATAGTTAAAGAAAAATATAAAATTTGAAATGACCGTATAAATAAATTTTTATATAATTAAAGTATGGTGCACATTTGTATATTACTTTTAATAATAATTAATTTTTAACTATTTTAAATCATATATAATTAAATGTAATTATATATGTCGTAAATATTTTTATAGAGTGTGATTTGATAGTGAAAGAAATTTGAAAAAAATAAATAAATTTGATACAAAATTATGCAATTATGATATTTATATATCTTTAATTTTTTTTAAAAATACTTTATTTTTTTATTTACTTTTCTCTTGCATTGCATCATACTTATTACAAACTTTAACAAAATATCTTTAAAATACTTGTAAAACATAAAAATATTACGTTGAAAATTATATTAAATATTGTGTATTTTAAATTATTTTTTCCAATGCTATTTTTTTAACAAGTATTAGGGTTGTACAAGGATGTAGGTTGATACGCCAACTCGATCACTCAATCTGATTTTCACTTGTATCTGATCACTTTTGAGTTTGGTCTGACCCAAATTAATCCATAAACTTGATACGATGAGTAGTTATTTTTTATTTTTTTAAAAAATTTTGTTTGGCAACTCAATGGGGTTTCATTATTCTTCAGTTCCAGACTTCCTAAAGATGCGTTGCCCCCCACTTGTTTCAATCATCGCATCATCGCACACTTTTTTCTTCTCTTTCAAACTTTCTGCAGTCGCGCTGCCATCCACCTTCTTCTTATGTTCTATATATTTCTTTTTATTAAAGTAAGGTGTATAGAATATTTTTCCCTACATTATTTATGTCATTTGGATATATATTTTTTTAAATTATCAAATATATTAATTTTAATGATAAATTGAATTTTATGTGATAAAATAATTTTATAGTTAATAAACTGTTGGGTAAATTAAAATATGGCTGTAAAAAAACTTTATCAATAAAAATTGTCATGAAGAAAGTTTTATTTGAGTTAAATACTATTTATTTAAATGTTATAATTTGCTATAGTCTTTTTTTATTTAGATAACATAATAAATAAATTTACATAATATTTAAATATGAAACATAATATTCAAAATAATCAATGATTATTATAGATTTTAAAGACATTTCATTATAGTATTTAATATCGATTAATATTTTTAAAATATTAATATTAAATATGATAAATTTAATTTAGATTTGTTTACATTTAAATCTATTAAACACTTTTTTAATATTTTATTTAAAATTAGTAAGTATTCTACAATAAATAAATGAAAAAAAAAAATTATAGTAGTTTAGTAAACTAAAATATGATAAATGATGTGATTGAAATTTTATAATTTTTAAAATATTCAATTAAATATATTTGTATTCAATTAAAGTTACTATTTATGTATAATTCGCCAATTCAACTCATTATTGAGAGGGTTCAATTTACGTTAAATGAAAAATGAAAATTTAAAACTCAACCTAACTAAAACATAATTCATCAATTCAAATTCAAATTTTATCAAATATTAACTCAACCCATCCCTCATACACCTTTAACAAATTATGCCAATAACAAAATTTGTTACTTCCAAAACATTTCTTCTCAACCATAGAGAGAGAAGGAATCTTTAGTCGGCCCCACATCTTTTAACTTATCTTTCTTCCACCATTTTATAGAAGTCAGATTTTCTCTTCCCAATCCAACCTCTCTCCTCCCTGCATTTTTCGATTTTTATCATCACACAAATAGATATTTATAAAATATATATTTTAATCAACACAGCCTTAAAATTAAAGCAATCTAAGAAACAATTTAATTTCACGGCATGGCGAAGCGTATATAAAGCGCGTGAATGAAATGAACGAATAAATTGAAGTGCGCCTATACTAATTTCCAAATAAAATTAATTTGTTGGTATAAAAAATCATCATAATCATAAATAACATTAATTCAAATTAATTCATTCATTCAATTGAATGCATCCATCCATCTTCGTCATCTATTGCAATTGTACCTTCTCTGCACCAACACTGATTTCTCCACAACAACCCCCCTTTCATTTCTTCTTCTTCTTCTTCGCGCTTCTCTTTCTCTCTCTCTGTTGTTACTTCGCTTTCTAAATTCACTTGCCGCTGAATCCAAGGTATCATAACACTCTTTTCCATCTTCATTGCTTTCTCTCTGCATGTAATTCAATTACTTCTTGCTTTATTCAAACTTGGAATCTTTTCATCACTAACAATTTTCGGTCCAGTTTCGTTTCTTTTGTATTAATATATTCGCTAATCTCGAGGTACTACTTGTTTGATCTCAACAAATGAAGAATGAAG
This sequence comes from Cicer judaicum, assembly GCA_037974835.1. Classification (NCBI taxonomy): domain Eukaryota; kingdom Viridiplantae; phylum Streptophyta; class Magnoliopsida; order Fabales; family Fabaceae; genus Cicer; species Cicer judaicum. Next base: position 3,266,823 of record JBBPBS010000753.1, on the reverse strand, counting down.
TAGATGGATTCTATTTTGTGTTCTGATTTTTATTTTTTATGCTAAGTGGTCCTTTTTGTTGTTTATTGGGATTTGTTTGAAAGCTGAAAGTTATTAATAATATAGTTTTATGAATCAATCAATTCAAATTAGTATTTGTTAACTTCTTATTTTGACTTACATCTGGGAAGTGGTCCTAGCTTGATTATATATATTGCTGATGGAGTTCAACGTGGAGAATGAATAATTGCTTTTACTTTGATTTTTATAAGGGGAAAACGGGTTGGTTTGGGGGCTGGGGACAATACTTTTAAATTGCTGTCATAGTTAGGTTCGGATTATTGATACAGCAGACGCAGCCTCGATCATGGCTGTGTTGCGATAGTAGAGACATCAAAAGCCATGGTGTCGCCATCATAGTTGCGGTTGCAGGCCCTTTTTGAAATCTTAATACAACTATAGTGCATGATTGATATCACGATGGCTTTAACAGAATCGTGATGGCTCACCATGATTCCAACAAATCAACAGTGATACCAAACATACACTATATCCTCTTGGTTATTTATTTTGGTTACCTCAAGTCCACCTCACTTTGTATGTGAAAGGAAAGGTAGCCTCATGCTATGTGGATTGTGTTTGTAATAGAGAATCTTCCAAATGTGGAGGAACATTTTATTTTTCAATTTTCAAGCATGAAAATGCTAAAAGCAAAACAGTCAATGATTTATGAATTAAATATAAAGGATTTTTGAGTGTTTATATGTTGAAATTTATATGTCCAAATAGTTATCCACATTTTTAACTGTTATCTCTCCTCTATTGTCGAGGATTTACACCCTATGATTTGCATCTACACCTCCAAATTAGGTTCTTAATGTTGCACTTTGAAAAGCGGTACCTGGTCTGGTGACTTATTTCATGTTGTCAGTTGTTCCTGACTAGTTGTGTATCATTATCTTAGTCTCGTCGTATGCTTCAATCTCTTCATCCACAGCTTATTTATGCAGGTCTATTATTTCTGGTTTGGCATTATTTTGACGTTGTCCGAAAGGTTTCAGATTCCTTGTCAAGATTAACGCTTAAAGATGGTTTTATACGAGCACTCAGATGTTTACCAGTGGGGTCTTAATCTTCTTGACGGTGACCCTGGTTATAATCTGAACTACTATGACAGCATGGTTCAACATGATACCGGTGACATCTATAATGGACACTACTTCAATAGTAATTATGATAATGAATGTAACCATGTAGAGAATGATGAGATCATTGCGCGTGCTCTTCAAGAAGAGTTTTCACAGCTAGCGATTGCTGAATCTTCAAGGTATTTACAAGCAGGTGAAGATCAGTTTCATGTTACTGAGACTGGGCCTGCATATGATTGGCACGATTCTTCAATGGTCAATTATTGTTCAGGAGGTATCATTAAGGGACAAGCAGTTTTTTCTTTATTATATATGGGATTCGTCTTTTTACCAGGTGTTTGTTTATTCAATCAAATGTTTTACACACGCAGGTAATGATTATGCCCAAGAAGGAGTTGGTGACGTAGAAAGTTCGTGTTCTAGTCCTACTGAAACAGAGGAGTGTTCATTGGAGATAACCGATAATTATCCCCTTGATGATGAAGTAGGGAAGAGATTGAGTCAAATAATACCTATTCCTGTATGTCCTCATCTGCTTATGTAGACTACTTTCTGGATCAGCTATGGAAGCAATAAATAATATACTTATGATCTTTAATAAAAATTATTATTATATTAATTGGTATATACAGTAAATAATCTTTTATTTTTTTATTTATTTTTAATGATTTCAAGTTGTGGTTGATGAAACATTTTGTCCTACAGCTCATTAGTATTCATGAATAATGATGAATGAATTAACTTTACTCTGATACGCAGTGTTGATTGATTTGGGAAGCAGAACAAAATAGATACTGAAATTCTTAGTTTTCTTACTATGGTTTCTCAAGCACCCAATTTTACAAGTTATGTTGTTATTTTTCCTTTTTCTTTGATGAACTTTATCCTCTTATTTTAAACCTTCAGCCTTTCACATGTCACGGGGTTTTTTGGCACGTTCATTTATTTTGTCCGTTTATGAGACTAACACATTGGACTGTGGTGCTTAACTTGCCTTCCATTAATTGTGTAGCATGTTCCAAAAATTAATGGAGAAATTCCTTCAATTGATGAAGCTACGTCAGATCATCAAAGGCTTCTTGATAGGTATTAATCATAAACATTTTTTCTCTCTTTATTAAAAAACTTTACAAATTCCTGCTAGGATTATTTTCTCCAGTAAACTGGATATTTGCTAGTTTTTCTTTGTAATTTGCTTTTTTGTTTCTTTATATTATTTAAGCTTGAACTATTGTCATAGATTGTTCCATTTTGGGTTATTCAATTTGTAAATAAATTAGATCGATGGAAATATTTTTTCATCATGTACATTTTCTTTTGACCAGATTGCAGTTATATGACTTTGTGGAGCACAAGGTACATGGTGATGGTAATTGCCAGGTTTGTTGCTTCTAATGCTCACTCATTTTCATTTTTCTTACAATCCACGTGGCAAAGTAGATTTCATAAGTTTTGGATCAAGATGGAGAAATAAGAAATATCGACTATCATTATGTGAACATAAAAGTCTTCTAGATATAAATTTGGAGTTGGAATTAGTTTTCCATATTCTAATTTAATTTTTGAAAGGTTCCCAAGCCTTCGGAAGTAGGTATAGGAATCTGTAGTTTCCTAGTTTTCCTCCTCCACTTAAGTTCCTTAAATATCAAGTTTATTCCTATTGTTGATCATCCCCATTTTCAGTTTCTGCTCCTGTAATTCAAAGGCACACAGCCTCAGACTTTTTTAAGCAGTCAAAGATCCTTGTCACAGTTAACCTAACCTAGAAAATGTTCCCACTTCCCAATCACATAATAATGATTATATTTTGCTGTGTCAACTTTATATTTAGAGTAAATTTAGTATTATAATTTTTGTTTTCATTTCACCGCAGTTCCGTGCTCTGTCGGATCAATTGTATCATGCACCTGATCACCACAAGTTTGTGAGAAGACAAGTTGTCAATCAGGTTTGTTGTTTAATTGATTCAATTTTTTTTGCTTTGCTGGCTTACAATATCTGCTCTGCTTTTGTGCAATTATTCTTAGATTCTGATCGTTGAATTAATTTTTTTGATCAGCTCAAATCTAGTCCGACGATTTATGATGGATATGTTCCGATGGAATATGGAGACTATTTGGACAAGATGTCTAAGTAAAAATCTCTCCTTTTCTGTATTTTTATTTTCCTATTCAAAAATCTCTTTAATGTTATTGTAAATTCAACCAGGAGTGGAGAATGGGGTGATCATGTCACTCTTCAAGCTGCTGCAGATTCGGTATGACTTTTACTACTAATTAAGTACTCTTCCACATAACTCGTTTTTTAGCCGCACTGGTTCGATTATTCTTTAATTTATTGGAAAACATAATATTTGCCAAACACCTAGAGAATAATTAATTGATGAGGTGACCATTTAATTTCCCATGCTGTTGCCTGAAATATCGAGTTTGGTTGTTTGCTTTTAGCTTAACCATTATTTTGTTACAGTCATCATCTCAGATTCTTCTCAAGAGTGGATGACTTAATTTGGCTGTGGACAACCAAACTGTATCAATTTATTTATAAAATGGAACATTTGGATGTTGTGATAGTTTCTGCTGCCATACCCTTCATATTTCAAGGATGTTGATAAATAGAGTCTTGTATGCAGGCTTGTAATATTGAAAAAATAAATCATGAATTTAAAGTGTGGGTATATCAATTTTTAGATGTAGTTGCCTGGTAAGGTTTGTTAACCCTCCCTCCCATTTTGTAGTTCTACCTGAATCACATTTTCAATGGTTGATGATATAATTGTTAACTCGATGTCTTTAGCTATGAAATGATATACCTTTTTATTTATATTAATACCTTTGAATTTTTCGTTTCTTTTTCCTCCAGTATGGTGTGAGAATATTTGTCATGACTTCTTTTAAGGACACCTGTTGCATAGAGATACTTCCTCATTTTGAGAAGCCTAAAGGAGGTTAGTTTTCTTTGTGATGAGTCTTGAGAGACTAAATTTTCATTTTTTTTTGTTTCTTCTCATTAATTTCTTTCTTTTACTTCCTGAACTCCATTCATGTCATATTCTCTTTTTGAAATCATTTTGAACCTTCGCTGCAATTCGACCTTTTTTTCTTTCTTTCTAAGTAATGCCTTGCTTTCCAAGATGCAATACTTCTGAAGGATGCTGTTGCCTTTGTATATGTTTCTATTGTGATAGAAGTCCAAAATACGACAACAGAAGTTGTTTAAATAAATTTTCCATATGTGTGGTCATTATTTTGTATCATATTAATTGATTTAGGAGATTTGTGTTTTGTTCTATGATTCTATCATATAATCAACTTGGTTAATTTGTCTGTTTTTTCCAGTGATTTTTCTGAGTTTTTGGGCAGAGGTGCATTACAATTCCATCTACCCTCAAGGAGGTACTTTTACAAATTTTTCATTTCAGAATCTAGCTGGTTTATAATTTTAATCAATGGACTAGACTGAAACAGGTTTTTGTGCAGAAAAAGATTTTATATTTAAAATATATTTGAAATTTTTTATGGTAATAAAATAGTGTTTTTGAAAAAAATGGCAATATAAAAAAAACAGTGTAGCATAAAGTAATTTATTCACAAAGTGCACCAATTTTTATTCGATTTTAAGGATATCAGGACCTTAGCTTATTGAAATTCAAGGATGGACACATCTTCACTTATGCACTTCAAAATAAACTAATTTACTTTAGGGACGTTTTTTCCTTTGGTAAGATTAAAAAATTAGCTTGTGAGAAAGTTTTGAAGAAGAGTTCTATTATAAAAGTTTTTAATTTATATATTATATCCCTACTGATTCAGATATAGCTTCAAGTGAGTCCAGAAAGAAGAAAAGATGGTGGAGCTTTGGGAGCAGAAATTAGGGACTTGGCTGGCTAGATAGAGAGCACACCTGACCCATTTTGTACCTGTACAATGTCCTTGTTCAGGATTTAATTTATATATCTCCACATATGGATTTTGGAATTCCCTACTTTCACGCAATTGATCTGGACCCCGGATCAACATCGAACAGTTCTAATTACGACTTTGTATTTTAGACTTGATTTATCAAAATTGGAATATGGACCGTCCAATTTTGATCCTACGGTCCAGATCGCGTGACTACGCCAATGCGTGATTTACACAAGGAAATTTGGATGTCAATCATAATAATTAATTTGATTTTCTTCTTTTATTAATTTAATTATAGATCTGGGTATGCTGGTAATTACAGCTGCATCCCAGTGGCATTTTTGGATGCTATGTTAAAGAAACCAAAGGTTAAATATGGCGCTTCAATAGTTAATGGCTTCACTCATACTCTTTAGAATGACTGCGCTTCGCAACTGGTCAGCGTCTTACTTGCTGTCTTGGGGATGGTTAGGATTAGGCCTTAGTTTGTTTCTTGTGTTTTTCTTTCTTCTGACTGATAAGAATACGTTAAAGCAGATAAGATGAATGGCTGTTTACAGTAACTTCCATCTTGATTAGTTTGGACTCGTTAGCTTTTGGAGTTTAAACTGTTTTAATCTCATCATGTGTAAAATAAATCATTGACAACTAGCTATACTTTAACTTTTTAAATACTTCGTCGCTCTATTTAAAATTAAGAATGACATTTATTTTTATATATTTTATTCTATGTGACATTAATTATGAGACTTGTATTGTATCATCATAGTGTAAAACTTTGAATCATAGTAGGATAAAACATTATTATTATTATTATTATTATTATTATTATTATTTCACAGAAGTATAAACCTATAAGAGAATTTTCCAAATATAAAATTGGGGAATATCTAACATTTACATCACTTTTCTTTGATTTTATATTTTTACTCACTTCGATTATTAAAAGTGACAGGTTTGGTTTTTATTTCTTTCTATAATAACAAAAATACTTCCAAGAATTAATTAGATGTTATAAAACAGTTAATACAGCAACATGGTATACTCTTATTGTTTTTTTTTTTTTTTTGAAAGGATGCAACTTTAGTACATTTCATTCATAATGAGAATCTCAATACGGAATGGGATATGATAAAAATTAGTAGGACTGACATGAAAACAAGATGTCCTTTAGAAATATGAGTAAGTGTTTAGTAAGAATGGTAGTAGCAAGGAGATTCGAATTTGAAATTCTCTTATTTACAATTAGTATGGGTAAGTTTTGCAATAAGACTCATAGAGTGTGATTGACTCTGGAAAGAGAAAAATAAGTGAGAATATAAAAAGATAAAAAAAAAATATTGAGTATTTTAAAAGTACTAAAATACCTCTATTTTAAAAACTTCAATCAAAATTAATTTAATTAGTAATTCAATTTTTTAGGGGAGTTTTTCAATTAATTAGGTTAATTTTAACGATGTCCAATTTTAGTTAGGAAGATTATTATAATAATTTAATAATTTAAATTAACTAACAAATATGATTCAAATTGTCAAATTAACAAAGGTAAGTTTGTTTAGGATTCTATCTCCCCAACTCCATAAATTTATTTATATAATAATACTAGTAGTATTAATTAATTAGTATAATAATTAATTAAATTTCTCATCCCTCTTTCTCTGTTTTGCATCTCTCTCAAAACAAACAGATTCTAAGAGCTAAAAAAAATATCCATCATTAAAAAAAAAGGTAATTTCGCAGTCAACCCCTGATTTTTGCTCTCAATATATAAATACACTAACAGAATTACGCTTTCCGGTAGTGTTAATGGGCTAAAATTTGAACTTCGCGAATGCTCCCTTCCCGTAAAGGCTGAGATTTGGGGGGGGGTATTGAGCAACACGTCGACCATATAATGTTATTGAAAGTGTACTTTTATTTAAGAGGTTTTATGGGTGAGAAAATATATAGTAGTTGGGCCATTCAATTTGGGCTTTTGAATCCGACTGATCCACAATTCCATTCTAGTTCATTGCAAATTAGAAATATCTTTATTTCTTTGGAAGTCGAGATGCTGAAAAGAAAGCCTTACGCTTTTGCTCTCTCTCTCTCACATGCTAATATCTACACATTTAATTTAATTTATTAATTATTATCCATTTGAAATAACTCCTTGTTCCTGAGGAAAGTAGAAACCGTAGATACAACAGGAAGAAGAAGCATAATATAGTAGTAGTAATTAGTAATTATTAATTCAAGCACTATGTTTTCTCCCTCTACACCCTTCCCTTCTAGAATTCTTCATTCCCCTTCAGGTAAGCTTTTAGTTATTCATTTCATTTTATGAATTCCGGTTATTATAATTATATTGTATAATTGGATAATTTGTCTCCCTTTGTGAATCTAATGATAGAAATTCAATTCATAAGTTGGCTTTCATTATTGAAAAACACAATTACGAATATGTAAGTAACTGTTGAAGTATAATCTAGCACTAGGTAAATTCATATTAACGATTTTTGGTGATGGAAAATCAATAATGTGTCAGTCCACAACATGCTTTCTACCTATATAGCACGGATACCACACTCATACTGAAACTTAAACACTAGTAATAGTTTAAGAAAATAAAAGTGATTGAATGCAATTACATATGCCGTTTCAGTTACATACCCACACATGCTAAACACTGACCGGAGACACCTTCAATCTGAAGTGTCAGTGTTATGTAACTGAAGTGTCAGTGTTATGTAACTTTGTACTGTTTATGTTATATATTATCCTAATTCTATTTAATTCAAATTAACTTTTCTGTGTTTCCAATGGTTATTTTCTATTCAGCTGTTTGTCTTAAGTTGAGAATGTGTTATACTTATAATTGTGCAGTTATGATGCCTCATGACCAAGCTGCTCCTGCAGTTACTTCTTGGTCTTCTAGTTTTGCTGCTCAGTATTTTCCTACCTCAGTTCTTTTGCAAGAGCATCGCGATGAGTATAAGCCTCTACTTCATGTGTCTAAAGAAGACAAGACATCCCAGGTTTTCAGATTTTGTTCATATACGAAATTTTGTCAAACTCAACCTTCTTTAAAAGCATATAATCAGATCCGTTTTCTCATTTTTTGAGACCCTTTTGGCTTTGTCTGTGTGTAATGTTCCAATTGTTTCTGCATGTTATCAATTTATCACTCATTTGTTTTACTTAAGGCAACCTTGAGTACAAGGGTAATGGATGTGGCCTCAGTTCGGGAGAAAAACAACACTGGGGATGTTGATGAGTCGGTGCATAACTGTATGCGGCAGTTGCACCTTCGGTGTCATTTACAGAACTTGTAAGATAAATTTATCAGTCATGCTAATTTTACCGGTTGTAATTACTAATTTGAATTTTTGCACAACTAAAGCTGTCTCTTTAATAGGGTTCTTGTATTGTCTACTTCAGATTGGCTTCTTCGGTGACAGAGGATTTTGGCACTTCTTCTTCAACTATGCAACCTGCTGATGGTTTCCAGTGGAATGCACTTTCTCTTGCTAAGCAAGCTCTGTCTGCCTCAAAACAAGCAGCTGCAGCGGCTGAAGAGTTGAAATTGATTGAGGTTGATGACAATAATGATGATCTACTACCTCTGGGGTTAGTTCTAGCTTTACGGTTGACTTCAGCATCATTGATTTGGTTCTTTTATATGTTTATATGATACTTTGTTGATAATAATGCCTAAAATTTGCAATTCAGTCTGGCCTCCGCAAGTTTAGCCCACTCTTCACTTGGAAAGAATAAAATTGTGAGGTCAACACGGCTTAAAGAAAGGCGATCTAAACAGAGAAAAGTGTCAAAGTCAAAAGTTCTTGATGAAGAAAAGTACCTAACAAGAAAGTTTGACGTACAGAGAAGGTTACGAATAGAGAAAAAGTTAAAAGAAGGGCTTGAGGGAAACGACCCCCTGCGCTTGTTCTTATGGGGTCCTGAAACAAAGCGACTTTTGAACCTTGAAGAAGAGTCTAAATTGATTGCTCAGATACAGGTGCCGCTCAGAATTCCATATATTTCATTAAATGTTTTGTATGCTCAATTAAGGATCTTCATTTGCCATAATATGGAGAATATGCAACAGGATTTATTTAGATTGAAAGAAACAAACATCAAGCTTCAGTCTCAGTTTGGGAGGGAACCAACTTTAGCTGAATGGGCAGATGGCGTGGGCCTTAGCTGTCGTGCCCTTCAGGCACGACTTCATTGTGGTAACAGAAGCAAAGATAAGCTGATTAATGCCAACCTACGCCTGGTAGTTCACATAGCTAAATATTATCAGGGGCGTGGTCTCAGTCTTCAGGACTTATTGCAGGTATCCTTTAAAAACTTAAAAGTCTCAGATATTATTAGGTTTGTATATTGGGTTCAACTAATCCTTACTAAACCAACTTGTAAAGTGAGGGGTGTTACTCTTTACAAACTCTTTTCAATGTGGGATTTGAATTTTTTTCCAATACACCCTTCATGCCCAACACATTTGGGTTTGATGCATGGATAATTTGGTGGGTGGCCCGAATTGATAGGCTCAGACACCATATTAGGTTTTTATGTTGAGCCTAACTAATCCTTCCAGAATTGACTTGGGTGAGGGGTGTCACTCTTTATCCATTACCAAAGTCTATTTGTATTTCCTTTTTCTTTCATATATCTATGTAATTATTACTTTGTTTGCTATATTTGTATTCCAAATAATTTCTGAGCAAAGAAAAACCTCAAAAGTAAATGTTTGGCTAGAGTAGGAGCTGCAATTGTGTGAAAAGGTCAAAGTTAAAGGATCTTTATTATTTAATTTTAGATCTGTTGCAGTAATTATTTTAATGACATAATTAGCAACTAAATCTTTTACATTCATTTTGCGACGGCATTGTAGGAGGGAAGTATGGGTCTTATGAGGGGTGTCGAAAAGTTCAAACCCAAAGCTGGTTGCCGGTTCAGTACTTATGCTTACTGGTGGATAAGGCAAACAATAAGGAGGGCCTTATTTCTGCATTCCAAAACAGTCCGTCTACCGGTAAAAACAATTAGTTTATTTCTTTATAATCTAGTTTTCTAAACTTCAGCCTTCCTCTTATCGAAGTATAGATTGACAGTATTCATGAATACTGTTTTCTAAACAGTATTCATGAAATTATTGTATATGGACAAATAAAATAACATTACCATTGCATCAATCTCTTTTTGACATGTTATTTGTAAAGCAAACACCAGTTCTATTTCGATAACTTGGAACCAGCGTATTATTTTCAGGAGAATTTCTACACCCTTTTGGGCAAGGTTACGGAAGCAAAGAAATCATACATTAAAGAAGGAAATCTTCATCCGACCAAAGAAGAAATAGCAAGGCAAGTAGGAATTACGGTAGATAAGTTGGAAATGTTGCTATTTACTGCAAGAACACCACTTTCAATGGAGCGAGCTGTGTGGGCAGATCAGGATACAACTTTCCAGGTAGGGCCTTAGTAAATATTAAATTTTCCCTGCAGTGATACCATTTACTAGATCTATAAATTGAAAACAGTGAAAAGGAACACGTCTGTTTTGATATATAGGTTGTTTAGAACAGCTGAATGTTGTCCAACTCCCCGTTTTGTATTGGTCAGTGTCTACACGGAGTCTTTTGCTTGTGTGGGTAACAGTTAAAACAAATTGGATGAATCCTAATTGCAAATAAAAACAAAATGTAATTGACTGCAAGAATCATCTTAAATTTGCAGTTATTGCATTCTTTTGTGGGTGATGGAAGGATCCATCAGCAACAGCCAAATTGTTTTTTAGTGGTGTGAAGGAGATGCTAAATCATATTCCAACAATTTAGTATGGGATAAGCCTGGGAAGCATAACATACTAGCTAAAAATAGGTGCATCAAACAAATTGAGTAAACCAGTTAAACAAAACAAGTGGTTTGGTTTCATTCCTCACTATTTTGGTTTAGTTTTTTGGGGGTAAACTGAACCAAATTATATGTTATGTTTCTCACATAAACATGTACATTCATTGTATAGGCATTAAAGCTTGTGAAATATTACGTTGATCTTGTCTGTGGTCAATCCTCCTGCTAGGGCTAAACTAGACTATGTCATGAACAAAACCTACTAAATGTGCCCGTGGTACTGATTGGACTCGAGTCACTTAACTCTATTATGTTCCTTATAGAAGTTACCATTTAAGTCTTGATGTGAACGAGACCTGTGGATTCCATAATTAAGAGAGTAGATCAAATGGAGGGTAGTCCAATCGCTAGAGATAAGAAGACAAAGAAAAAAAAACTATAGGAGAAACTATCATGAAAGACTTAGAGGTTAATGGTTTGGCTAGAGATATGATTTGATAGAGCAAGAGCGTTATGGCATTGTTTGATCCATGTAGCCGACTCCATCTAGTGAGAAAATGCTTGTTTCCTGTTGTTGTGTAGATATACCAACAGTCTAAGATTCTCTTGTATTAATTGAAGTAGCCATTCATATTGTCTCCGGCTACCCAATGGCACAGAGGTGACGATCCGGAATTCATGTTTTCCCATATTTGTTTTGGGCTTTTGCCTTAGTTGCCATGCAGCACTGTTTTCAAGTTGTCATCATATTATTTGGATGTAAAATTCTGTTAGGCTGTTCAGAAAATATCGTATGATCAAGATAGACCATCTATTTTTTTCGGCAACAAAATATAATAAATGGTCTGAATTGACCAAAGTCTTCATTATAATTACAGGAGATTACTGCAGACTCTGCAATTGAAATCCCAAATGTATGTGTTGCGAAACAACTAATGAGGAGCCACGTACGCAACCTTTTAAATGTGTTGAACCCAAAAGAAAGGAGGGTAATAAGGCTGAGATTTGGTATTGAAGACGGCTATGAGAAATCTTTGTCAGATATTGGCAAGGTGTTGGGTGTTTGTAAGGAAAGGGTCAGGCAATTGGAGAGCCAAGGATTGAAAAAGCTCAAGCAGAACCTTGTTAGTCAACAGCTTGATGCATATGTAGACTTGATTGTATAATTGGTGAATAGCATACACCAAGGTTGTGCAATTGTATTGATTATATGGTATATATCAAATTTTATATTTTGAATATTTGATTATTTAGATATTCATAAGTATATATATATATATATGATAGAAAATACAATATATATTACTCGAAAAAATAAGTTGATAAAATAAAATATCAATCGCTCGCTATTGAAGTTAAATATTATAAATTTGATATATTTGAATATTTTTAATTTAATAGTTGAATTGACCTAAAAGAAACATCATGTGTAAGAAGCTATTAAAAAGTGTACTATGTAAAGGTGGTGATGGAATTTGACGACAGCTTGCCTTCTCACTCGATTTGCATTTCGGAAACATAGGTTTGAGGAAGAAAAAAACAAAATACAATTTCTATGTTGTTTGGAAGTATATTTTCGAATACACAGTTTTTTTTCCTTCTCTCTCAGAAGTATCCACACACAGTGTGACTTATAGAAGATATTAAACTATTAATTGAAGATATTTTCAGGGAATAAATTACTGTTTTTGTAAACCAAGTTTTGAATGGCGTTCAAGTCCTACACGGTCTTGTTCACTTCATCGTAGAAGCAAAAGGCCCAAGCAATTTCTGGTAGTAGTTAAGTAACTTTTCACTTTGCATATAGATCCCTAAAAAAATTAAATATTTATTTGGAGAATATTTTGTTATTTTCTTATCTTTTCAATCCTTATTTATCATACTCATACGAATATTTTCACTGTGTTTTTTTAATGAGTGTCATTTCCTCATTAGTTTTCAATTTAAGGCTAATTGTATTCTTTGGATGGTACTTTTTAATTAATACCTCGTTCGATTTTAAATACAAGATAAAGTTGTATAATATATTTGACATAATTTATATTTATAATAATCATTGATAAATATAATTTAATAAAATTATTATTCTATCATTTATTTAAGTTATTTTTAATATTTGTAAAAAAAAAAATATTTATTTATTGTAAGACAGATGGAGTAATATTTATTGTAAGTCGAAATTATTACTCTCTCTTGTTTTTTTTATGAGAGACAGATAAATTAAAAATTATCAACAAAAATTAATATATCTGATTTATAATATGAATTTGATATATAAACTTTTGTTGACTAAATTTTAATTATATCTCTTATAAACATATTCAGAATTTATGGGCAATTAAAAATACACTAATTATATACCATTGATACTAAACTTGACAAAAGATTCAGAATTTATGGGCAATTAAAAATACACTAATTATATACCATTGATACTAAACTTGACAAAAGATACACGTGATTGGAACTTAAACGACATGATGATGTCAAAGGAAAGGTACAAGTTGGTTTGCAAATAATAATGTTTTGTTTATTGTCCTATATCTTTAACCATAATTAGGACTTCTCTTATCATCCTTAAAGAGGAAAATTATTAATCTTTTCAAACCAACGCATTAAACAGCTCAAATAAGTTAGATTATTATAGAAGAGGGCATCATAAAAAAAGGTGTCCTCAAAGGCTCAAACGCAAAAAAGGCTATTCAACTTTAAGACAAGCTAAACAGCAAAGAGATGATAGGTCCTTCGAAGAAGACATCTAATTAATTATAGTAGCATTACCAAACAAAAACAAAACCTCAACTTGTGCATATGAATTTCTTGTCAAGTTCCACCCTCCTATATATTATCCTTTTAGCAAAAACATTAGATCCCTTAATTGGGATATAGCTATCAACTTGTGTCCATATTCATCAAGTTCTTCAAATTTTGACACCATTTTAGGGTAGTGTATAATGGACCAGCAAATGAACCTATAATTGAGTTCACTCTCTCTCTCTCTCCTGGTTCATATTCTCAAATTAGTAGAAGAATACGAAAATGCCAAAAGATTTTTTTATAGGTAAATATTAATGGTTAATTTTTTAAGCAAGAGAAAAATATTGGTAACAGATAACAAATCATATATATTCTTTATATAGTGTTTATTTTGTGTCCCAACCTAAATTATTAGACTAATCTAGGAAGACAAATTGACAAAAGATGTAATAGTTGAACACGCCTTAAACATTATGTTACAAATGTGATTAATGACCCGGACATTAACATACATACCCTCATCAAGGAAATTTCATGTCAATGTTTTCACAAACAATAATGCAACTATGAAGAAAAATAATAAAACTCAATTATGCTTATATCTACTAGATTTTAACAACAAAAAACAATTCTTAAGGTGTCAAGTAGGCACCATCTTATTGCAAATATAGAAAGCATACACATTTGATGGGTCAGTAGTTGTATCCTTCTAAGTAGGCAAATTGGTTAGTGCTGAATGAAACATTAACTTTTAATCCCATAATCCTTACTCTTAAAATAAGGGAGATATTATTGTCCAATTTAACAATATATCCTTGTCATACATATAATATTTAGAAAGAAAAGTTTCAACACACTTGAACAGTACAATGATAATTTATCTTTTTAACTATCCCAAAAAATATTTTTTTGAAAAGGTTTTTCCCAAAAAATATACTAAAAATGGTTTAAAAAAAAGTTAAAATTTTGTATATGCAATTGCATAGACTAATCTCTTATCTAGGTATATATAATAATATACGGCAAAATTAAAATATCTAATTAAATTGAAAGAGACTCAAATATTTTATCTAAATAGACTAAATAAATTACACTAGTACTTAATAGGGGTAAAAAATAATATATAGTAGAAACCTTTGCCCATTCTATTTCCATATGGTTCTGACAACTAGTGATTTTTCAATAGTAACAGTCCATACTTGATCTAGAAGACTAGCTTCATTCCTACCCATAGATAAAAAATTATTCTTTGCTATATATATAAATACCTATAGTGGAAGCCAAAGCTACCATGCTTCTATTTTCTACCACTAGATTCATTACTATATGGTGGCATATCAAGAGTTGCCAGAAAATCATTCATGGCAGTGAAGGAAATTAGTAACACTAGGAGCCAAAATAGTCATCAACATCATCAACAACAACAAGAAGGTTGTAATGCTTGCAAGTCTTTTGGCCAGAAGTGTAGTCACTTGGTCAAGAAGCAGCGTGCAAAATTCTACATTCTTCGCCGTTGCGTCGCAATGCTTTTGTGTTGGCACGAGCGTGCCGAGCACTGATCGAGCTAAGCTATGAAACACTGATACTTCTGAGATTAAGCGTGTTTCTTTGTCTGAGTATTTCATTATTACAAGATTGTAACATAATTAAGAGGGTATTATGTCATACTAAAAATTGTTGCTTTGTAATTTTTTTCTTATAGAATTGCATTTGTGTGTAAATTACATGCATTTGCTAACATGTGAAAGAGATTAGATCTGTTTCAACTTTCACAACTATTGAGTAGATCTTCTTTTTCAGATGTCAAGAGTATGTCTATGAAACTCAATTAATGTCATTTCATTCATCACCATCTTATGCTTTTCTTATTTTATTTTATATTTTTTAGTTCCAAGCCATATGCTAAGTTGAAATGATTCATGAGATTGTGGTTTAACAATTTATAAATTAATTAACTTTGCTTTTTATTCCTACAAATACCTCTTCCTCACAAGAGGTATCTTTGCAATTAACTTGTGCTCTATTCTATCTCTTGCTTCTTGAGTATTCTTATATATGTATATGTATATATATATATATTCTTCTTAGTTCTCATGGAAAATAAATCAGTAATTTATTACTCTCATAAAGTTTCTCTCAACTCTAATTTCTTGGTGTGACATTATTGCAAGTGTCTGCATAAATATATTTATTTAATTGAATTAAATAATAGGAAGAAACCATGTGGATACTGAAATTTTCCTTTACTTGCCACTGCCAAGCTTTTGAAAATCATATTAAATATATATTAAATTAAAACAATATAAAAATAGGTATTTTTTTGTTGTTGCTACTTGCTGATACAGGGTAAGCAGGAGCAGAGAAGGTTGAAAACTATATAGTATAAGTGTTTAAAATGTAGAAATTAGAGAATACTTATTTATTGATTAGTCAATTTTCTTGACAATGGACCTCGTGCTAAGGAAACATCAGACAAGATCAAACCTCAAATTGAATTTATTTTATTGGGTCCATCGCCATATATTTCATAATATAACTTTCCACTTATTTGTAGCTAATATTTTGTGTCTTCAAATCCAACAGTCTCTTGGTTAAATGTTTCAATTCATCCAACAAATAAAATTCCACATCATATCAATTTCAAATTAATTAAAGTATTAAGTGTTTCAATACTAATGTACATCACAGTAATTACAATACATTTTATTATATTATTATTTAAGAATAGGATTTGCACGTTATAATTTAGATTTAAATATTCTAGTTGAAATTACAACGTTAACCAACACTATCTAATAACACAATTTTAATTTTAAAAATATGAATATAGAAAATAGCCACTTGACATTGGTCAGCAAATAAAGACAAGCTCATAAAGTTACGAAAATATTAATGATATTGGTTTTATTGAATTTAACGTGAGTGAAATTCAGTTAATTTCAGAAACATATGGTTGGTCAAATTAGGGAGAGATAGGAAAGAATGAGTCAGCATGAAACAAACTTTAAATGTGTGGTTGCTTTCTCAAATCATTAGCTTTTCTTTATCAGACAAAATAACTTCTGTTCATCGTCACGTATTGAAAGCGAAACTGTTTTCTCATGTGAAACTTCAAAGAAATTTCCTTATTAATAATATAAAATTTAAAACATAATAAAATAAATGACAAAATTAATTTTAAATGCGAATAACTTATTTTGATATATTTAATTATTTTTGAATAAAATTAACTTTTATATATTTAATTTTAATTTTAATTTATAATTTATAGTTTTTTACTATAAATTTATTGTTCAGTTCTCTTTTGTACATGTATCTAAACATAAATTTTTTGTCACCTTAATATTTTTATTTTAAAATTTTAAAAATGGGATTTTAAACTTATATCTCTTAAACTAATATTTATGAAAATTTACTTCAAATGGTACAAGTTATTCCAGACACGTATATTATCGATTCA
>JBBPBS010000753.1:3235460-3245732 GCA_037974835.1 Cicer judaicum | reverse complement strand
ATATATATATATATATATATATATATATATATATTACTTATAGAAAATTATTTATAACTATATAATCAATTACACTTTATTTCTCTAGGTTTTTTGCAATTATGCTTGAGTTTTCATGTGTGATTGTTTCACATATATTTAGTCTAATATGTAATTAGTGAAAAACTTCAACTATCTTTGCCGCAAAATATGTTGAGATGGTAAAAGTAGATCATACACTTTGGTCTAAAGTAAATTTTAAATCAACGGCTTAACAAAAAAAAATTTGAGTATTTTAATATTAATAATAATATTGTATTCATTAATTTTAATAATATTTTACTATTTAAGGTTTAAAGTGAATTTTAAAACAACCACTTAATAAGAAAATGTCAAATGTTTTAATACTAATAATAATATTTTATTCATTAACTTTAATTAAAGTTTTTTTTTAGATACAAAATATTTTAATTATTTTAAATTGATGTATTTTTTTATTTTTTTTACATTTATGAAGCATTTTAGGAAAGCTTAATTAAAACTCTTGTTTTATCCACTTGGGCTTAAGGGGTCCTAAACATGGTCATAGTTATAGATAAAACTCCTACCTTTCTCGCTCCTAAACTCAATATTGATTGTATTGATTAGTAATCAATTAATTAATTAATTATATATATATCACACCAATCCTATTTTTTTCAATTCACACCAACCCTATAAGTCTACTAAGTCGTGGTTTGGTTTCCATTGAGGAACATGAATCCTATTTCTCCTGCAAAACTTGACTTGGGCCGTTGCAAAGTCCCCCACAATGTCACATCGATCACTTAACATGTGAATTTGTTTATTTGACTCAAACAAATGTGTCAGCCATTAATTCACAAGGATGTGATAACTAATATGACATTTTTCCACGTCTTTAAAAGGACATATGGATTAAAGATTACTTGCTAGGAATTGCTAATTGCCAACCTGCACGGTTCAATCTGCCCCCCAATCAATTCGTCTAAATTAAGAGAGGTAAGATGAATTGGAAATTTTCATCCACGAATAGGTATATAAGTATGTGTATCAAAATAAAAAATAGAAAGAAAAAATTATATCGGATCGCCATTTTATAATTAAAACAAACATTGAATTTCCATTAAAACTAAAATAAGTAATAAACTTTAAATTAGTCTTTAAATCAATAAATATCTACTTGAATTCAACATTATTATAATATTATTGACTAGATAAAAAAAACTGTTAGTAAAAAGAGATTTTATAAAGTTATTTGACAGTAGGCACTATTATTTTTTAGGTTTAAATAACGAAAACAATGAGAATTGTAGCATCAGAAACCTCATTTCATCTTGCCTATAAATGTGTTAAAATTTGACGTCAGAAATAGATAAATATATTTTGTACCTCTATTATTTATAAAATAGAGACAAAGTAATTAATTATCAAAGTAAAAAAAATTAAAATAATTTTTACACTCTTAAAATTTAGATTAAATTTAATTTAAATTTACAAAACTGATTAGTAAGATAAGAGATGTCTTCCACTTCTAAATATATTCTTATGTCATATTTCATTCATGTTGAGTGTCAAATATGTCCTTCTTCACATATAGAACATTTTAGACATAACTTGAGTGACTCAACAATAAGGGGCACAAATTTTTTTATAAACTTTAATAATATTTTAAATTTTGGATTTTGTCTAAATAACTTGTATGGTTAGAAATATCTCTCCCTTAAAAATAAAATTTTATTTCATATCATATTTAATATATAATTTCAATATACACAATTTTATGATATTTGTAATAGCGACCGCTAAATAAGAAGAACTTTAGTGTAATTTTTTTTCATTTAAATCAAGAATTTGATTTGAGTATTTTTTCATCCCTTTTTAGAAGATGGAGAGAAACGTATACCGATATTGTTGAACTTTACGACATTAATAAAATCAGAAGAAAAAAAATATACCAACAATATTGATTAATCAATTAACAATATATGAAAGGTTTTTGTTGTTGTTAATATTTATAATATTTAATGTTACCAATAAATGACCGAGCACTTGTTTAAAAAAATAAATGGTTAAATAATCAAAAAAATAAATAACAACACATTTTATTTATTGTGTGTTGATGTAAACTTGTTTGATTTTTCATCTTATTATGACATTCGTTTGTTTCACAATGACAAATTAGTTTTTTTAATCTATTACAAATTCAATTAATTACTTTTGCATCATTAATATTATATATTTAAAGATATATATCTTTTGAACACTTTAATTTTGTGACAATTATAATTTTTTTTTGTTTTTAATACTATTAATCTAAATGTTTTAATTAACTTTATTTGCAAATTTATTGTCTTCAATTTTAGTGACTTTGAATTTATGTTATTTTTTATCAATATATTTTAACAATTAAATCTAGTGCAGATTCAATAAATGATTTTGTCGTTGTCGATATTACAATTCCAGAGACATAAATACTCTTTATATTTTAATTTTATCATATTTATAATCACTTTGTTGTTTTATGTTGTTAATATGGTGAATTTTTTTCACAAATTCATCATTTTTTATTTTAATAACTTTGAATTGTATATTTTTGATTTATGAAATTTTTACTCATTTGAATAAATTAATATAAATTTTATGATAATAAATTTGGTAACTAGTTATTGATGGATATTTTTAATTAAAAGAAGGCTGCATCTTTATAATTTCTTTTTCATCAAAGAGGGAATTGTTGTCATGTTAAAATTATTATTTGGTTAAACATTTCAGGATAAGAAAATTTGCTTCGACTGACAAGAAATTTGAATAGAAATATTAAAGCCAAGTAGGATGATTAAAACAATTTCTTACAGATTTGGGTGTTGAAGTCCTATGACAAATACTCAATCATATACCTCTATCTTCTATATTTTTACTTTTATAATATAGTTAAACTATCCATTTTATCCTCGATTTTAATAAAAAAATTGAAATTCCATAAATTAAAAGTTTTCGAATTACAGATTATATATTAGAATTTTAAAATTTTAAATTTCTGAAATTTCCAATTTTTGAAAATTCAAAAATCTAAAAATTTAAAATTCCAGTATATATTTATGTTTTATTAAATAATTATTATTATATTATTTCCTTCAATTGCAGTGACTAAAAATAGAGGACGAAATGGTAGGGCAAGAGCGAATGATATGCTACCATGTTATTTTTAATAAGTTGATATATTTTTATATTTATTTATTTTACTTTCTTTAATAAATTGGTATGTTTTTATAATTAACTACACAATTATTTATTAAAAATTAATTGGAATTGAACGATTAAAGAATATTATGTGATTGATAAATTTATTCGTTTTATTTTCACTCTTTTAATCTCTACAATAATTAAATAAAGAGTTTAGTTAGCAATGAAAATCGTAAAAAAAACTCTTATAAATAAAATAAAAGATGAAGTTTTTACAATCTATTTTTCCGCTCTATATTTAGTCCCTTCATAAAATTATGGCTATATTTGCCACAGGTGAAAGAATTAAACCATCTACATCATCATAGAGGCAGATGCTGCTGCACAGATAGCTCATCGCCAACAACAAATGGTAGATGCCAAATACCTGCATTTGTTCTGTAATTTCACAGTGCAGTAAAGTTGCTGCTTTGGTTGTGATTGTGAACTATCTTAGAGATGTCACCTTCTATCTTAAAAAAGTTTAGGATGTATAATTATAAATATAATTTTTGTTTTGTAGAATAGGTATTTAATTAATATAGTTTAATAAAATAAGATATATAAGTACAATAATGAAATAATATATTTTTTTTTAACTGATAGCTAAATTTTTTTTATCAATTTTCAATTAAAGTTTGTAAAATAAATGTTTATTTCAAAAGTAATTAGGTCTAGTCTTAAATGAAAGTGAAATCAGTTTCAAATAATATTTATAAAAAAAGTTATGAACAAAATTTTAAAAATATACTTATTCAGATTCAGAAACAAATTGTACTATTTTAATTTCAAAATTTATATTTTTAAATTCACGTACTCAACTAAGTAAAATATATATTCAAAATTCAATATAAAAATCAATTAGTTACGTATACTAAATAATTATCATCTCATCACCAACCCAACAACAACACTCAATAATCATTAGAGAAAGATAGTGTCTTAATTTTGTCTTCTTTTTTCTTTTTAGAACTCTAGCTCTTTTTCTTCCATATTCATCTTCTTCACTCATAAATTATTTCTTCATCCTCTCACTCTCACCATTTTTTTTATTCTTTCTATTTTTTCTCATATGACATCTCACCTCTTGTTTACTCTCTTCCTCTTACCTCATTTTACACATTCTATTTCTTATTTCTATTATTAATTTATATATTATATATCCTCTCTTAAGTGGATTGCAGTCCATATTTAAACCATCAACAATATTTTAATATATATTCTTATTAACTTAAATCATAGACATAAATTTGATTATTCTCATTGTTCTACTAATTATGTAAATTATTTTAAATAACATAAAAAAATATCAAAGTTTATTAAATATTTACCATTGAAAATTCTAATACGTTAAACTATCACTAAATTGTCATTGCATGGAGATTTTATAAAAAAATATAATATCTAATTTTAATAATAACAACAATAGTAATAATAAAAATATATTAATAAAAATTTAGGACATAGAAAATTAAAGTGATACAATCCACAAGTTATCACAGTTCTATCAAATTTTATTTTGGTAGAGACGGAAATAAGATCTGCATATTATCCAACCTCAATCAAATCATGTTTTGGGAGATACTATGGAATATAACCGTCTAAAATGTTATACCAAATCAAGAAATATCATTAATTCATAAAGCTATCAAAATTAGTCTTTCTTTTTCTCATGAAGTTCATAAAGATAACTTTGATTTTGTTTTTATCTTAACTTTTAGACAAGGTTTTTTATGTCAATTTCTTGAACAAATTAGAACATTAATTGCTATGCAAAAACATGGTTTTTTTAATAACGATAAATATTATTAATAATGAGTGAAATAATATCGTATACAACCTGACATCAATTTCATCGCGTGTAAAACTTTAAGACATAAATGTGTAAAACATCGTTCCTGTGAAATGTAAGCACTTAAGAAATGAGCAGCATAGCTCCAAAAGCTGTTGTGTTATACAAAAAAAAAAAAAAAACTGAATAATTCATTCCAACTTTCGATGAGGCTCGAACCTAATGCTTGCCATATAAACAAATTCCTTTACGAAGCAATGCCAATGACAATCCAAAGGAAGCCTTAGGGACTTAATACGCAAAATGACAAGTACATAAATAAGACAGCACTGGCATATTCTTTTTAAATGAACAACGTGCATACAAGTTTGCCCTAACTGTAAAGATCATCATCATCAGCTCCACCAGCAGATGTAAATGGGTCAGATGCACCTGCAGCAGCAGTAGTACCACCAGAGCTGGAATCTGCAAACCTAAACTCAGATCCAAACCCTCTGGACTGCTGCAATGTTTGAGCGAATGCCTGGTATTTGCGAATGTCAGCATCACTAACACTCCTTCGTGCATACTTCATTGATTCCTCAAAATGAGCTGCCTTGATTTCAGCTACCTCATCTTCAACATCCTCTTCCATGGCTTCGGGGTTCTCGCTTCTCCTTCTCTCTCTTTCAATGTCCTGTCCAGCAAAATTCAGGAAATCAATAAAAAAATCTTAAAAAGATCCAATTTCTGTAATTATTTCAAATGTCATGGGACTTAAAATATGGAATACATAGAAAAGAGAGCCCAGAACTGTACCTTCTCAATGTTCTCTCTAATGGCATACTTGCATGCACGCTGGCAAATCTCAGTAATATCAGCACCACTAAATCCTTGGGTGTACTTTGCAAGAGCTCTAATATCAACATCTTTTGAGATGGGTGATTTTCTCAAGCAAGCTTTAAATATCTGATGACGTGAATCTTCATCTGGGAGGGGGATATAAATCAACTGATCTAGACGGCCTGGACGCAGAAGGGCTGGGTCTATAATGTCTGGTCGATTAGTGGCACCAATGATGAACACAGTTTTCTTTGCTGACATCCCATCCATTTCTGTTAGCAGCTGGTTCAAAACTCTGTCAGCAGCACCCCCAGCATCTCCAACACTACTGCCTCTCTGCAGGATAAAGCAAAGCAAATATTTTAAGGGCAGGTAACCACAAAAAATAAAGAAACTGTTCTCTATTCCAAATAGTTGGAATGAGTGAAGGGTCATAAAAGTGACAATAAATTTTGCCAAAATTCCAAAAAATAGCTTAGTAACCCAGACCGGTACTAACCTGAGTTGCAATGGAGTCAAGTTCATCAAAGAATAGAACACATGGAGCAGAACCACGAGCCTTGTCAAAAATTTCCCTCACATTAGCCTCACTTTCTCCAAACCACATTGTGAGTAGCTCGGGACCTTTTACACTGATGAAGTTTGCCTGGCATTCATTGGCAATAGCTTTGGCCAAAAGTGTTTTACCACAGCCAGGAGGACCATAGAAAAGAACTCCCTTAGAAGGTGACATTCCAAATTTCTCAAATTTTTCGGGGTGTTCCACTGGATATTGAACAGTCTGCAAAAAAAGAACAGTATAAGAGTTCAGAGGCAGATGAAAGGAAAGTAGTATATCAAAGTCATCGTGTGAGAGCTTTAGTCACCTCTTGGAGTTCCCTCTTAACATTTTCAAGACCGCCAATATCTTCCCAGCTGCAATTGGGCACTTCAACAACCTGTGGTTCAATAAAACAAAGTCAAAATTATTGATACATCACAAACTTTGCATGAAGCAGACAGAAAAGTTTCCCCAGGAGAGTGAGTGCGAGTGAACAGGAAGCTGAACACTGACAAACCAAAACTTCTGGATAAATACTTACTGTTTCACGGAGAGCAGAAGGATTGCTTGATCCAAGAGCAGTCTGGAAATGCTCATTTGACACTGCCATGGAGTTCAATATTTCAGCGTCAATTGTCTCATCTTCCAAGTCAATCACATCCATTTTCTCTCTGATGCATTGAAGTGCTGCTTCAGTACACAAAGCAGCTAGATCAGCACCAACATAGCCATGTGTATCCTTAGCAATCTTTTCTAAATCAACCTGCAAATGACACAAAGGACAACTACTTTCAGAACACATATTACTCAAATCAAACCGCAACTTCAGGGAAAGGAATTTCAATATTACATCTTCTGCAAGCTTCATATTCTTTGTATGAATTCGGAGAACCTCGAGACGCCCAACTTCATCTGGAACACCAATATCAATCTCCCGATCAAACCTTCCAAATCTCCTAAGTGCAGGGTCAATGCTATTGGGCCGATTTGTGGCTCCCATAACGATTACATGGGCTCGGGATTTAAGACCATCCATGAGAGTCAAGAGCTGGGAAACAATCCTCCTCTCAACTTCACCGTGAGTCTTCTCTCGTTTAGGAGCTATGGAATCTATCTCATCAATAAAGATGATGGATGGAGCATTCTTCTCTGCTTCCTCAAATGCCTTCCTTAGATTGCTTTCACTCTCGCCAGCAAGTTTTGACATGATCTCAGGGCCATTAATGCAGAAAAAGAAGGCACCTGTTTCATTTGCAACTGCACGGGCAATTAAAGTCTTGCCCGATCCAGGGGGTCCATACAACAGAATTCCTTTTGGTGGCTTGACACCAATAGACTTGAATAACTGTGGGTGCCTCAGAGGCAGTTCCACCAGCTCCCTAATCTGTGCCATCTGCTTTCTTACACCACCAACGTCATCATAACCAACCTCATCTAGTCGATTCTCATCTTCCCTTTTAATGGGCTCTCCTTCACAGAAGATCTCTGTGTCTGGGGCAACAACACAGTACTCAGATGGGTCAGTTTCAATAACCTTGAATTCTACACTTCTCATCCCCCCTCTAACAAGGAAGAAGTCTCCCTTTCTCACTGGTCGATATGCCTCAAGGAAGTAAGCTGCAAACATTAAACTGGGTTTAGAATTCAAAAACAAACTAGAATGTAACAAGTTTATATGTCAGTCAGGGGTGGATGCCAATTAATAGATCATATATATAGGAAGAATTATCAGAAACTGCTTATTAAGTCAATACAAATTTATCCAAGAAAATTGAAGTACAAGCACAGACAATGCAAGAATTATCAGAGAGAACAATGCTTGGACACAGAGAAACAGTACAAACTTTACATTCCCATATCATGGACATAAATGAATGATGATCTAATTATATTGAACCTACCATAACTAAAGGAAGCGACTATATAAAGATCATTGTCAGTGATTGGGAATTATGTGATGACAGTATCAAATTGGTGACCACATTTTATTTACTTTTAACAGTAGTGTCCTTTTAGGTGATGCAATGTTTGAGAAAGCAAAACAATATTAGTCTAAAAAAATGCTCTCTTTAAATGCAATTCAGTTAATATTCTCAAAGACAAGCATTGCATCAAAAAGGCCATTGTCACAAAAGAAGAAATAGAAATAACTGGATATGGTAAGATAAACTAGCAACATTCGTCTTTCCAGCCTTCCCTGAACAAAGAGGAAAGACGCAGATGACAAAACACAAGTACCAATGGATATTGGCAGACAAAAATAAATAAAATAATAAATAAATAAACCTTTATTTTGTCCACAAAAACACAACAAAACAGTAACTCACGTTTTAAGTATGCATCAAAGAGATTCCCTGTAACTCCTTCAATAGTATCATCCACAGGAAGAATGTGAACACGCTTTCCATATTTAACATCCGCACATTGATGCACCGAAACAACATCTCCAAGCCTAACCCTGAGATTGTTTCTCACAACCTTGTTCATTCGTATTTTTGGTTCCTCACATGTTTCATCTGCAAGTGCAATACAGATAGTATCTTTCCTTTTCTTTCCCTAAAAAACCAAAAGCAGCAAAGAAAACATAAGGACCAAATCACCCCATCTCAAACATAATAATAGCAAAATAAGGAAATTCATACCAACTTGCAAATAAATTAACAGCAACACAGTAAAATTTCAACACATAATACTTGAGTTACAACCAGTTACAATCTTCCAAGATAACAAAACTATAACATGAAGGCTCTATTTTCTCACTCTTAAACCCTAACTATAATAACATCATCGAAAGTAAATGAAAGTTCAATGTTATCAACAAGATAAACGAATTTACTTATTAAAAGTTTTAACCCTAAGTACAAATACTCTAAAATCACAGCGCAAAAACATAACCCACTACTTGCAACCGTAAAAATCGAAGTTACGAAAGAAAAAAAACCGTTACCTTGATCAAGATAGTGTCACCGCGGAATAGCTGAAGCTTTTCCATGGTGTCTGGATGAAGAGCAACAACGGAGTTATCATCGTTGACGGCTTCGTCAACAACCAAACGATTCGGCGCTTTCTTGCGCTCCAGAATCGCAGTGCTAAAGTCTCTTTTCGTTCCCTTACTGAAAAACATAAACAAAAGCAAAAAAAAAAAAAATTCAATTAAAAAAACTAAAATTAGATTAATCAAAAAAGAAAAAACAGAGAAGGATGAAAACGATCGGGTGAAATAGGAAGGTGTAAGTAATTAGGAGGAGACTTACGCATCGGAAGATTCAGGTTGATTAGCCATAGCGAAAGAAGAAAGTGTTGTTTGTTAAGAATTTGGGTTTGTGAATGTTAAGAAAAAGAGGAAAGAAGTTTATAGATCTGAGAGACTATGTGGGGTTTGGGTTGGTGTTTGTGGAGATATTTATAGGTGGTTTGCTTCGTTTCTTGTTACCGAAGAAATTAATGCTTTTTTTTTTTCTTTACTTATCTTTTTTTTTTTGTTGAAAGATTTGTTTACTTTACCTATCAAATTTGTTATTTTAGTCGCAATAAAATCTCAAATTTGTTATTGGCATGCCTTGTATCTTATAATAAAAAACTTGGACTTGTAGATCTTTAATAAGATTCTTTACTTCGATTCGTCCGATAAATTTTTTAAATATTCATAAGCTTGATCTATATCTTTTTTTGAGTAAAAAAATATCTGTCTTCTTTTGAGTAAAATTATATATGCCTTTTTTTTAGTAAAAAAATATATATCTTTTTATATTTAACTGAAAAATATACAAATCGAATTACATGAGTTAATTTTTTTTTAAGATATTAAGATTAAGTTACATGAATTAAAAGAATTATTATTTATTTTTTTTAAAATGATTGATATTTTGTCGGGTCTTTCAATTATTTTTATTAT
>JBBPBS010000753.1:3208334-3235135 GCA_037974835.1 Cicer judaicum | reverse complement strand
ATTTTAAAATATTCAAACATAATTTAAAATATTATAACAATAATAAATAATTTAATCAAAAATATTAAAACTTATTATTATTTTTAATAGATAAATAATATTATGTTTATTTTGTAAAAATATTGTGGTTATATTTTTTATTTGTGCATTTATTCTTTAAAATATAGTGTTAACCTATGTAAAAGAACAAAAGTAAAATACTTTATAATTTAAGAAATTTCAAAGGTTGTTTGGGAGGATAATTTTTCAATTAGTGTTTTTAAAGACTAAGTCTAAGTTTGAATTTAAATATATATTTGAGATTTTTAAAAATAAAAATAAAAGAACAACATCATATAATATTTAATCACATTTATTTTACTTTTAAAAACATTTTATAACTTGTATAATATTGAAAAGAAAAATAATCTATATATGGATATCTTTCCTCCAAAAATCTCCTTAAAATAAATGTCACATTTGATATTTTCATATTTTAAACAAAATGCAAAACTCATCTCATATGTGAAGCAAAGCATAACTGTTGTATGAAATAAACCGCAAAATAAATGGAATGTATTTTGATATTTCTAAATCTTAAATGAAAAATATCAAATAACTTACCTTTAACTAAACGTTAATTTGAGATAAAATTACTTTCAAACCAATGTTATTTAATAAACAACCAAACATAAAGTCAAACTCATTTTCAATTTCAAACCGAAGGATAACACTAGCGAAAATCCAAACACCTTCATATATATATTTTTTTAACATAAACACAAAATAAAAAATAAATTTTTTAAAGTAATGCACGTAAATTAATTAAAAAAATTAAACAGTTTTAGGACAAATATCTTTTAGAAATGTTAATTACTGTCATGTTACCGAGGAGTAGATGTTTTGACTTTAACTACGCTTCTTCTGTGGACAAAATTGGAAATTGGTGTTGGTGTGTGGGAGCAAACACAAATTGACTTGCAAGTTTCCAGTAATCTACTCACTTCAGTCACCATCTTCAAACTCTCTACCAATAATGGCTGTAGCTTTAACCATTGGTGTTTTTGGTGCTCTCATTCTTTTCCACGCCGCTTATTCAACTATCCAATGTATTTACATCTTTCTTATTTTGCTTTATTATGCTAATAATGCGATTCAACTTTCATATATATTTGTTAATTTGTTTTTTGATCTTATTATTTCGTTGTAGATAAGGGCTTGTTGAAGATTACGGAAGAAGAGTTTTCAGGACCTCCTTTAAATGTAACCTAATTAATTCATTTCGCTATTTTATTTATTGATTTTGTGCTTCGTGTTTTTGAGTCTAAGGTTGTGCAGGTGGTGATTGAGCTGGTTATTGGATTTTTGCTTTGTTTTTGGGCTGCGCTCACCGTGCCGGGGAAGTTTTTGTCCATACATCCACACTCTGAAGAGAACAGGTTTCTTCTTCTTTATCCCTTTCCAATTAGGGTTTTTGATATAATTGTTTGCTATTTGGGTTATTTTTGTTCTGTGTCTTTGTTTAGATAAATGGTTGTGAGTTCGAAGGGATTCATTTTAGAGTTATTAGGTTTGAAAGATCTGGCCTTGTTTACTTCCTGAAAACATTTTTTTAAATTTGTGTTAGTTTTACTTGATAACAAGTACATTTTTGACTCTCTTGAAGTATACAATTGTTTACATCTTTTAAACTATGAAAATACCAAAAGATTGTTTTCATTTTTTCTAGAAATACATCATTCTTTGATAGCATTTCATCTTATCTCCATCACAATTGTTCACTTATAGAGAGTCTTTACCTCCTTGTTAATAAGTAAAACTGACACAAATTTTACAAAATAAAAATAGAAAATGTTTTCAAAAAAATAAACGATGGCATGGTTTTATTTTAGAAATAGACCCAACTTGAGTTACTCATGTTAGGTATTAAAGAATTGTCTGTTTTAGCTTGGTCTACCTTGATATGCTTCTGATGTTTTATTTGAAGCTAGTTTTGTCCTTGGAGAATACTCGATAGAGAGTACTGGAGCTATACTGTAGTAGATTAGTACTCCCTTAGATTCAAAATGGCTATCTTTAAGGAAAAAAATCAAGTTTGATTGTCATTTTTTGTTGGTAAGAAATTCAACTAATCTATTTTTTTACATTTTACCTGTAAATTAGTTGTGTACACTACTCCCAACTCATTAAACTCCGGCATGCATTTATGATAATGATTAACTTTTGACTTATAAGGGAATGGAAAAGTTTCACTTTATGCAATAATAGTGACAAGTTCAAAGCAAGAATAATCTGAGTCTACTTTAAGGGAGGATGCTTGTTAGGAGTTTGAACTTTGAAAACAGATGGACATAATATTTGTAGGAAAGAAATATGAATGAACTAGCAAATATACATTTAGTTTGGGATAAAAAACACACAGATTTTGTTTTCAATAAATAAGATTACAATATTGAGTAATTTGGGTGTCTATGTTTTTATTTATGCTTGATTTTTTTTTTCTTTATCTCAACTTGTGGCATATTTTTTTAACATTATGATTGACTAAGTCAGTTATTCCCTGGTAAGTTTTTGGTCTTCAATCTATACCAAGCAAATACTTGGTTTCCTATCATGCTATTTATGAAGTTGATATGCCTTCCTTGATGGTTTATAATGGGGATTCTAGTTTAATGGTTTATAACGAACATTACTAAATGATCATTGATATGTTTTCATTACTAGTTTATTGTTTTCATTCTAGTTTAATTGTTTTCATTACTAAATGAACATTATAATGAACATCACTAACATTATGATATGTTTTCGTTGATCACGCCATTTAAGCAGTGTGTTTGGTTTACATTCAGTTGGTGCTGATTTGCATCGTCCCTCAAAGAACTACAAAGTTCCTTTCATTCATACATATAGTCTATTGTTTGAAATCCAAACACACTTAAATACTTTCTGTCAAGTTTTTCACTCATAAATCGTAGCCTGTTGTTAGATAATCAGCCGCTCGGTTTGTCTGTTTTGATATATGAACATCACTCATAAATCATAAATATCATCCCTTAATTTGTGTTTCTGTTTTGATATATGAACATCACTAAATGATCATTGATGCTATTCATTGTATTGGCAAGGTCAGTTACTTTTCAATGGGCCACTGAAGTTTGTATCTGTCAGATTTTTCAACAATAAGTCATAACCTGTTGGTAGATCATTGGCAGTTGGGTTTGATTTGACTAATATTTTCAGCATTGACATAATTGATCTTTAAGTAAAGGGAAAAAGGAAATTGCATACTGTTCGATAGCAAGATTTATGCTTAAGCTGATTAATCATTGAGAACCTCATTTTTAGCTTTCTAATTTGGTTTATGCTATCAATGTGAGATAGCATTCTTAAACTTATTTTTACCTCCCACTTTTTGGACACCATTTTTACGCCTACCTTGCTATTATTGTCTATTGATGATTTCATGTATAAGAATGAGTAAAATTAGTTTTTTTTAAGAAGCTAAAATTCATTAAAATGCCACCTATTCAACCACAAGACGTGCCAAAATAGGGTCAAAAGATAACAAGAATACAACATTATCAAATGATAATGGAGAACAAGCTCCTACAAAATACCATAAAAATCCAATGATAAAAGAATCTCTCAACCTAGTAACTCGAAAAGAAAAAAACTCCTTACAATCAAAGAGCATTGTGAATGCCCAGACACTCAATGAGATGCGTCCACCGATGATTAAACCCAAAAGCAAATCCTTTGTGATGAGTTTTAAGCCACTACCAAGCTTGTAATTTGATTCTATCAACAAGACATACGAAATAATTGATCTTTTGATTTAAGGCCCAATTGTTATGATCTTTCCAAATGGTCCAAATGGAAGGTAGCCAAATAATATGAAGATATTCAAGGGAAGCTTTGTTAAACAAATATAAATTGTGAAATTGTTGAGTATGCTTAAAGGCATTATGTTGAAGAGCACTAATCACCTCCAACCACTTCAATGTTGCACTCAAGGTTATTTAGGAGCGAGCTCTAAAGCGTAACATCCTAAGATCTTACAAGTTTTTTAGCGTGAACAGTGTTAGAGCGAAGGAAAAAGTGTTGTATGACCCAGATTTGTGAGCGCGCAGAGGAAGCGCGTGGAAGTGTGGGAGTGGCGTGCCTCGTCGCGCAAAAGAAGTGCCGTTTCACAAAGCTCCGACCCGTTTACGCTGTTTCGACCAGATTGTAAAACCCATGCTTTGGCCCGGTTTTGCACCTCTTCGCTTTCGTATTCTGCTTGTTTCCCATAGAGAAAAGGCACGCGCACGAGGCAGTGCTCTTCTCTGACTTATTTTGCTCCTTCATATTCTGCTCTGCTCATATTCTGCTCTACTCGAATTCTGCTCCTTCGTATTCCTCAGATGCATCTTCGTATTTTGGTCTGCTTGTTTTCCAAGTTTTGGTTTTAAACCTCTATTTCAATTTCTAATACTTAAATTAAATTATTCAATTTCAGATTCCCTCCTTCTATTTCTTCTATAAATTCTTCTCATCTCTACAACTATTCTCGTCTCTAATTTTTATGTTAGGTTATTTTTTTTAATTTTGTCTATTTTTTTAGGTCTTACGATTCTACGATCTCTGTTTTTTCTATATCCCAAAAATCTTACTGCTTTTTCTATATCCCAAAAATCTTAGGTAGGATCAAGATTTTGACATCCTTGGTTGCACCCCCACTTCATTACCAAAAAACAGACAATCAAAGAAAAGGTGTGGTAAAGTTTCTTCACAACCACACCCAGAGATACTTAATAGATTGACTGAATTCACTATTCTGCACTTTGGCAAGTTGTCCTTTGTAGGAATGATTGTTTAAAAAGCTCTGAGCGAACAACTCAACTTTCAAAGGCGACACCTTGTTCCAAATAAAGTATCCGTCATCCTCCTTTGCCAGAATCAAAGCTAAGTATGCAATTTTAATTGAGTAAACACCACTATGATCTAGTTTCCAAGACCACCTATTTGGAACGAATTACTACCTAAAAACATTAGACAACAAAACACAATAGTCATGCACCAAGTGCTCTTGTCACACAAACAAACGTCTCCTCTAACTCCATCTTCCACCAACAACACCCCATCTCTCTCGATTAATATTCGCTACCAACACATTTTTATTGTTAACTATCCCAAACAATCTACTAAATCTCTCGCAAAGCATTCTGCCCTCTAAACAAATTATTTTTGAACCATTCCCCATTACTAAACTCACACCTTCACCAATTAATTTAATATCCTTCCACCAAAGAGACTTCCCACTACTCCGACCCCTCACGACATCCCAATCCACACTATATTTTGATTGTAAAACTTTAAACAACAATCCACTTCGAACTATCTTCAACCTCCAACACCATTTTCTTAATAGCGTATAATTTAACCCACGCAACCTCCTAACACCCAACCCTCTTTTCTCCTGACCAGGACACACCTTATCCCACAAAAAAGATTTAAAAAGGGATTCAAGATGAGAAATAATATATTTCAGAGCCTTGAACAAGGAAAGGAAATAGACTGGTAAAGCAAACAAGGCAGCTTTGAGAAGAATAAGATGACCACCCATCGATAAATGAGTAAAATTTGTTGGCCATGTATCATTAATATATATTATATAATATATTGTCCATATACTTTTTAAGAATATTCAGAGGCTTTTATAGGCAACCCCATTGGTTAGTTAACTACATTCCTCGTCAGTTACTTAGTAGGGGTTGGGATAATTAGAGAAATAGGGCACGTTGCTTCCAAATAAGAAGAGAGGACATGAGGGTGGGTGGTGGGGCGTGGTATGTAGTCATTTGAGGAAGAGTTCGGCTTTAGGCATAGGAAGGTGCAAACCTTCACAATCCTACAATCTGTATCGTAATCTAAGGAATTCTTCCATAAATCATCTAATAAAATACCAGTTCATATCATAGGTCCCCAGTTAAACTTCTTGGAATGGAGTCCCTGAATACAACCGACAAGTTTCATTTATAATTTTAACTTGCATTTATTTGAAAATTTCTAAAACATATAGGGACCTTTTTCACATTAGTAGAAACTGATTTAACTAAAATTTTCTGTTTGCAAAACTTTGTAGTTTCTTTTTGTGTTCATTCTTGTGGGAATACCACTTGTCATACAATTATTTGGATCCTCACACCAGAATTGTCTCCAATGCAATGCAGGATTGTTTCTTTACCTGCCAACCTAGACTTCATGATATTCAACCACCGAGGCAAAGTTTTTCCCCTGGAAATGGATTTGAAGCTGAAACACTGAGGACTCTTGTATCAACTACCAAGTCCCTTTATATGTCATGTGTGTAAGAAAAATATTGTCTCTTGATATTAAAGAACTTTAATGTATTTGATATAATTGTTGATTGATGTACGATATCCTGTTGTAACTTATGCTTATCAGTACGGGCCACTTGCCCTAGTAATTTTGACAGGATGTTATTACTTATGTTATTTATGAAGAGAGGTAGCTTTCACATTGACAATTCTTATATTGTGTTTGGAAACTTGGGTTTCCACGGTCAAAACCCACGTCCACTCTAAGTATTATCATTGAGCATGTGTCATTTATGATTTATGGAGAGTTAAAAAACTACACGACGCCAGTGTGGTTGAATTATTATATGTAATAATATATTCATTGTCTCCAGCATACGAGTAGGAAACAAAAAATAAGGAGGAGCAACTTGTAAAAATCATAGATCCTGACAGTTGCAGATTCAAATGAATTACAGGGTGAGGTGCATTTAAGATTGTTGGCATTGTGTATAGAGGATCCCAATTCCCAACCCTTGTCTATACTATCATGTTTTGGAACTCAACAAGGCTGCACAAAGTTCCCAAAAGCAAGATTCCCATTTTCACTGAACAGCCTAAATTTTCAGCAATTTGAGGATTGATCATCCTTCCTACCTACATCACATTACTAATGTTTATCTGTCATTGCCCACAACACTAAAGTGTCGCTTGGTAGTTGGGACTTTGATTGGTCGGGAGTAGGATAAATGTTCGTTGCAAGTGGGTTTTGAAACACCATGACACAAACCAACCATACTCTTGCTGTTGGATAATCGATGAATACATATTGATAAATGATTGGAAGCCAAGGAATGGAAATGAATGACCTTTTTGTTAATAATTATTTGTGCTTTTAATACCCAAAAAAAAAAATGTTTGTGATGTCACATAAACTGCAGAATGTGTGACAGGTCAACCTTTCCCCACTAGTGAATCATTGCCTCTCCTTTTACCCGTTCTAAACAATCAGCTGGCAATATGTGGGGTGACGTATAATTTTTTTTATTTCTCCTACTTGATAAAATGAAGATCATCGCATAGAAGCAGAAAATTCAGTATGTCAATTATACTTGATCTCAGTGTATAAATTCAATGTGAGACGTGGACTGAAGAACTTTATGTTATGAATATGAACACTTCAACATTTGTTAGTTAATTGTAAATGTCTAAATAAAAGACTATATAAGATAATTCAAATACTCCAACGTCAAAATAAACCTTTTGATTTCTTCAAACTTGTTAGTTGATTGTGTCTTAATGCAGGCCCTTCTGGGTATCTCCCAACAAAAGACTTGCATCTTGAAAGTCTATATTCTAATCTTTTGAAAAAGATATACAGTGAACTTCAGTGAGCTGGAAAGCCTATTAAGTCTCTATCAGAATTTGTCTAGGTACACTCGAAATCTCCTATACTACAACTGAGTAAATGTTAACATATTGTACTATAACTTAACTACATGGCACCAAGTAAGGTCTAATGCCCAAGCTCGTAAAACAAATAAAATGTCTTACAAATGTAAAAGATACAACAATTGACTATTTAACAAAAATATTTTACATTTCAAAAAATAAAAAAGATAAAATTTAAATAAAATTGTAATAGAATATTACTATAAACATTAAAACGATCTCTGTATTTTTTTTATTTAATTTAATTTAAATAATATTTTAGAATTTATTTTAGACTTTCATGAGCGTAAGACCGACTCTAATGAACACATGCATATTGAACATCTTAAGATATCCATCCATCATAAAAAAGTGATGATATATAGACATGTTTATGTTTATATAGAAGACCAAATATTGTACTCCTTAATTTCACATTGATTTTTTATATTTGTGGAATAAATTAAATTGTCACAGTAGTCACTAACAATAAATTAGTATACATGTTGAAGAGTAAAATATACAAATCGGCAATAGGTACAGAACTATCCAATTTCAGATGTTCTACCTATGCAAAAAATCAGAACGATAGTTTAATTGCACTATCGTATACATAAAATAAATGTGTGAAATTCTGCCTCGTATCATTAGCGAAATACTTTTCCTAGAATATCAAGAAGTGTTACATTGCGGGATTGTGTCGATTCTCTATAATCTTTTGAAGTTCTTGAGGTCTACAAGGAACAGCAATTGCACCCTTTTGTTCATATCCATACTCTTCCTTAGCTTTCTCCAATAGTTTCATGAAATCGGGATCCTTCAAATAATCCAACTCAACAATGAATTTCTTTGTTTCTTCACCTTGCATTGCTATAACCGCAAAATACCCTTCTTGCACTCTTGTTGATGTTTCACTCTCTTCATCATCGTCAATGTCACTGATATAATTAACTCTCCTTGTATATGATGATGATTTACTAATTGCCAAGAATTGAAGACCCTTTAACACCTTTGATATCAAATGCTTTAGTTGCAACTTTTTTGTAACCTCCATCACTAATTAACAATTATAAGACAATGACAATAGTGTAGTGTGATTTGGAACTTTAAGTTACAACAATTTGATTACAAGTGTTGATTGTAGAGTTATAGAGTGAGTAATGGATTTTATAAAGCAGGTTCTATAAATAAATAAATAAAATTAGTTGAATAGGATAATATTATTGGCTAAGGGAAAAACAGATGAAGTTTCTTTAATAGTATAAGATTATTAAATTGAATATTCCGTGTTGTTGCTAAGACAAATCATTTATTGCAATTTTGACGCGTCGGTTACTTCCATAATCTTTATACGCGGGACTATGTTCGTATAACTATATAGTACGTTATTATTTTAGGCCTAATTTGCTGTATGCATAACTGTCACATATTATATATGTTATATATTGCACTTCTGACCTTACATTCTTTTTAATTATTTATATTTGACTTACCGTCAAGGAAATATTAAACCCATATGAAGACCACGATGCTTACATAAATAATTCTAAACTGTGTGTTTCAGCACACTAAGTTAGTTTGATTTGTCCTCACAAATTTATGTAAATTGGGTATAACTGAAAAGACCAACAAACCTATTTTAGTTAATGGTAGTAATAATATCCATGATTATTTATGGAATAAATTTATGAAAGACATAATGTGAAAGTAATTTTGGCACAATTTAGAATTATGGTGAAATTAAATTTATTTCTCTTTCTGAATTTCATATTGTTTCTATTTAGAGAAAAAATTATATTGTTCGAGAAAGAAGAGTTTGTAATAATAGTTATTCTATCTATTTTATATTAAAAAATGTCAACAAATATTTTAATAATATTTGATAATAATTCAAATATAAAAATAAAATCTTGAAAATTGTATAATTTAAATTTTAAAATTATATAAAAAAGAAATTATTCAATTTTTCTTTTTTTATATTCTTAACAAATAAGGTAAGGAAATTTGTTAATTTATATATTATACACTTTCATAAAACAACGTAGGTAATTGTTTTCCCCGATGGTTAATGTTTGCACGTACTAATTATGTAATTTTTTCACTTAAAATTTGATTTTCGTTTTACATTTAAAAATTTGTAAAACATTAGTTTAAGATAACACAAGTTCCAACCCACAACCAATCATTAATATCCAAACTACACAACCGCTGAACTAAGTTATATATTTACTTAATTGTGAAGAACTATGTCTTTAAATATATTTAGAAGATTTTAAAATTATATCAAATAGGTCCCGTCTTTATCTATACACGTGGTTGTACAGTTTACTAATTGATAAATATTTTGATGGAAGAAAAGTCTATCGATTCTTTTAAAGCCAAATTTGATGTCTATATGAATTATCGTATATTTTATACGTGTACACACAAGAGTTCTGAATTAGTGGTATAGTATGACTAAGAAACATGCACGAAAATCCAATTTTGTTCCTTGTTTGGTCAAAATGAATGAAAGTAAAAGTAGTAATGTGAAATATGCAAAAGTGATTTGATACTATAGGGGAACATCCGTACGTGGTTTGTCATAGTTGATAGAAGAAATAAAGGTTTTGTTGACGGTGTTCGTACACCCTGTAATTGTATTGTAAGTCGCCAATATATTTCAACAAAAATCTATTCTTCTCTCTTTTCCCATACTATTAACTAAATATTGTCAACATAATTGGATATATGTGGTTACCATTAATTATATATGAATTAATACCAAATTGGATCAATGTTTTTTTAAACTATTGCAATAGGTAGCCTAATCATTAATGCATTATATATATTAGGCAAATAGTAGTATATAATTAATATAATTAATGTTTAATTCATTGCTGTTTTGGGCTCCTCAAACTCTATTAAAATTAATTTCTATTTTATTGGAGTACCGCTTATAATCCATTTAGTTATAAATATAGTACAAGATTAGATTTGAATTTTATTAACTAAAAATAGAATTTTGTGTTAAAAAAATTTAAACCCATAGTTTAATTAACGAGCAAAATTGAGTAATTAATTAATTTGTGTATACACAACACAAATTGAACAAAACTGCTTTTAGATTGGGTCTTGAGTTCACCACAAACACGCAACTAAAATTGACTTCATTTTAACTGGACTACTTTTTATTTTAAGGCTTATGTCATATCATTAACGACAAGTGCGTAGTTCAATGTAGGTTGGAATAACATAAAAATATGAGAACTAATTAACCAGCTACTATATTAACTT
The DNA here is from genome assembly GCA_037974835.1 of Cicer judaicum. Lineage (NCBI taxonomy): Eukaryota > Viridiplantae > Streptophyta > Magnoliopsida > Fabales > Fabaceae > Cicer > Cicer judaicum. The sequence continues at coordinate 3,224,150 of JBBPBS010000753.1, read as the reverse complement.
TGTCTCTTAGAAAACTCTATCGAAGAGTTTGGTCTTTGGGCACAAAACACACAAAGTAAGAATTAAATCATGGATAAATTTATAATTTTGAACTTAAAGATGATTTAAATATAAATATTCTGAATGTTAAAATTTAAGATAAAAGTAATAAAAATAAAAATTTAAAAATTTAATTTTAAACTAATTTTATATGGATGAACTCTTTAAAATACAGTAAATATATCTATAAAAAATTATTTAAATATATATATATATATATTAATTTAATAGTAAGAACTAAAATTGTATAAATGATAATTTTATATAAACTAAAAATTGAAAGAATATTATTTTATAAAGACTGAAATTAAAGTAAAAAATAAACTTAACCCTAATTTAGATGATGAACTCAATGGTCATTGAGATCCTGATCTCCTCAATCTCAGAGTCAATCAACATATTCATATTGAATTCTTTCTCCTCAATGGTCATTGAGAACTTCACCAAACTCTTGACTTTTGCCACATAATGCTACAATTCTTTCGACACAAAACCACCCCAACCATCAAAGGACATCGAACTCCAAATTTATTTGACAAAATCACGATAACCTCCATAATCCGCGCAACACTTCAACATACGAAAGAGTTTAGAGCCTCAATCCTCTCATGAATCTAATAAAAGTAGAGCACCTTGAATATTTTAAAATTGGTAAAATAAATTGGACTTTACTTTTTTTCTTTAATAGATTATAATTTAAAATGCAAAAATTTTCTATATGCATCATGTCAAATTAATATTACCTTTCATGTTAATTCTTAAAATATTTTTACAAATATCTATTTGATGAAATGCAATCAGATATATGTATACAAAATTTTTACATTTACGATATATATATATATATATATAAATTAAATCTTTTGATTTTATTGTAATTGATAAGAAAAAATAAAAAAATTTGCAAAACAATTTTCATTATTGAAAAATATCAAATGGTGGTTCGACTGGATCAATATGTAGACCATGGGGGAAATGGATTTCTTGGAGTTACTTCACTGAATGCATAAATTTTCTCAATTTGAAAAAAAACATTAAGAGGTTTAAATCTCTTTTCTTTTTCTTTCTCAAACTTGTCTGAATGTGTGAATTTAAGATTCCTTATGGAATCGGCGAGTGATCAAACAAGCATAATTCTTATCTCTTTTCGCTTATCTCTTTTACAATCTTGCAGTCAAATTTTAAGATTTCAAATTTACGAAGAAAATTAGGGGTTGTTATCATGTAAAAATAATTTTTATTTTTAATTTTTAATTTTTAAAATTTAAAGTAATTTTACTCGTTAAAATAAGGTAAGAAATTTTAAAAGTGATAATAAGTTGTCTATATTTTTAATAACAATGTAAATATCAAAAAATTATATTCATTATTTTTAAAAATACATCTTCATTAACTAACATTTTATTTTATTTGGATGAAAATGATTTACTTTAATATTCTCTCATCAATATAAAATAAAAATATTTATAATGAAATTTGCAGTGTCCGCAACAAATATTTTAAATTTTCGTTAGAGCATGAAAAGTCAATTACATAAATTTGAAGCAGCTAAATTTAGTGATTGAATTATAAATATAAGTTAAAGATGAATTATTTAAGAGAATTTGAGTTAGAATTAGGTATGACTATGAGCGAATTGATCAACGATTTTGTCTTCCCCACTTCAGCTCCAACTAATAGGAAAAAACTGCACTTATTTTTTGTCGAGATTAAAATATAAGTCTTCATTCTCGATCCATCCTCGCACTCGTCTTTACCCTTAAGTTTTTATTTTAGTAAAAATTCACACACACATCTGACTAAAGTAAATTTTCTCCATTAAAATTAAAGCAGATTAAGATTGATACACCCACGTAAAAATTGTGTTATCATGTCTAATTTAAATAATAATTAAAAAAAGTATTCGTTAAATTTTATTTACCTCTAAATTGATAGCAAAATCACTCAGTTTCATTTCTCAAAATTATTGAAAAGGGTTAAAAAAAGTTAGAATATTTACTGGATCAAAGTTAATATTCATTTCTTTCTCAAATAAGTTTTTTAATTAATTTAAAATCCTCTAATCATGACATATAGCATGATGTTATAGAGGTAGCTAATATTTTTAATGCGTGGAATGAGACACAATTGATGTTGATATTCCTTGGATTTGTTTTTTCTAGGAAAGTTGTACATCAGTACATATTTTGGTCCATTTCAGCTCCGATGGTGGTGAAGCAGTGTGTATAGTTTCAAGACATCTAACAATGAAAGGGTACATATTTGGTTTCTTAATTAGTAGTATATTATGTATGCTAGTATCTAACTTTGTGAAGCATCATATATGCAAATTTCCTTGTGAATAATTGAATTTAAGCTGACGTAACATCAAATACTTAAGTCTTAAAATCTAATGCCACTATATATCATTTGAGCTACAAAGTCCTTTTCATCTAAAGTATGCTTCATTTTCTCCAAATAAAAGCCATTTGAAATTTTGATCTTTTTCTGAATAAATGCTTGATACTATATTTTATTGAGATAGTTTAATACTAGATTAGTTAATTAATTTCCTTCTTTACAACTATATTATTTTAAATTTTAGGCCTAACTCAATATAAGAATGATTGAGGTTCGTGAGTATGATAAGAGCAACTTAATAACCAATTCTTCTTATAAAAGGAGCATGGATATTAAAGAAAGAAAGATTTTCGATATATTTTAATAATCTCTCACTCTAATACGTAACTTTAAAGTATTTATCAATAAAATTATTATTTATATTTGTGTTCGTTCTTTTTACTCCGATCACTTTATATTCATCTAAAATTAAAATAGATTATAATACTATCTTAAATTTTTAGAACTAATTCAATCCAATAAAATAAATTTGTAATTAATGGTGATTTATAATATATCAACTTATGGAGTCTTAGTTTTATCCTATAATTTTTGTATTCAATGTCTAGTTGTTCACCTTTGCAGCCTCTACTTTTAGTGTCTAATGATATAGCTTGGTTTAATTTACTCCAATAGTGTCGAGAGATGCTAGTATTTTGTGTCGTCTAGACTTATTTCTTACGTTTAAATAAAATTTTAAGAAGAACACTCTAAGAATGAATATATTTTAACACAGAATCTTACTATCTTACTAGAAATGATATTAATTCATTTAAATAAATAATGTTACAACAATTGATAACATTATCATTCAAATTCACTTGATACGAATAAATTTATCATATTCAAATTAAAAGTATAAAATGATAAAATATTTACAAGTGTGAAAAAACTTATAAATATGATAAAATTAAAGTAACTAATATACTCATATCTCTAGAGCTGTAATATTGAATATGTCAAAATCAATGATTGAGTATTTAGTATTAAATTGAAGTTAATTTATCAATTTAAAACAAAACAAATGTTGCAACAATACGAAAAATTAAATAAATGCATACTAAGACAACAAATAAAATAATGTTGGAACAACGAAAATCATAGATCAAATAAAAAAAATTAAATATATAAAAGATGACTAATTAAAATTCAAAGCATAGATCAAAACGATTTAGTAGAATGATTTTAGAAAGAAAAAAAATGACGGTAAACCATTCTTTTTAAAATAAAAATAAAAAATAGAGTTGAGCAACTACTAGATTTTCTTTCTTTAGATCCCTAGATTATCACTATTCACGAATAGAAGTTACTTTCGTTTTCTATAGATATAGAGACTTAACGAGTGAAAAAATTCCTAAATGAGCTGTTGTCATTTAGTAGAATGAACGTGTTCATCATTCTTTATAAATTTGTTGACTTGTGCTACAATCTTCTAAAATTTATTTGAGATAATAAATATATTCATTGAAACTTCATTTTAAAATTTTTTATTTTTGTGAATCATTTAGAAACTTCATCAATTTCATATATCGAATTTGTAAAACCATTGAACTAAAACTTTAAAGAATAATTTAGATCAGCCATTTTCGTCGAAGATAACAAGAAATGTGGAGGAGGGGCATGTTAGGTAGAGAGATGCCAATGGGTTTGTAAGTGATAATTTTGATGGCAGAACAGATATACACTAGCAACATCACCAATATTGAAATGGATTGCAAAACCATAGTAGATGCCATTAATGGTCATAGAGTCATAGCACATGAATTTGGAACCATTTTATTTAATTGCAAGCCATCAAATTTAAACAACATTAAGATAAGTTTTATTTAGAGACATGCTAATCAGATTGCTCATTCATTAACAAGGACATCACGATTTTATGTTTTATGTCGGTTCCAAAATAATTATGAATGAAAAACTTATTTCTATAAAAAAAAAAAGAAGTTAAATTAACCATTTTACTCATTTTTTATGATGTCAAAAATTGTGTCTAATAATAATTTTTCATAGTAAGATAAAAAGTGAAAAATAATTTTGTAGAATGTACATACATGTAAAAAAAAAAAAAAAGCAAAGTCATGACATGGAACAAACTAGTGTCCCTTACCTTCCCATATGTCTCCCCTTGCATAGAGTAGTTAACTAATAGCAAAATAGGATGTGGGTTACCCCTTACTTCAATTGGAATCACCACTTTATGTCTAAATCATCTCTAACATCTCTCATGCACTCCCCTGAGGGATTGGGACTTGCATCTCTACTTTAATTAATTGTCTTTGTGCTGTGGATTCTTTTGTATTACAATATCAAACAATTTTAAATATTAAATTTAAATTGTGTCATTTTGATCAAACAATCATTAATAATTTGACTATGTGAACTTTTAAATTTGTATGTAGGTAAAAAATAAAAAATAAAATACATGAAATGATTCATTTTCGTCTAGTTTCATCATCTTTAGACCAATTATAAAACATGTTTAGCAAGCTGGTCACCTTAGATTGGATATGCAATGCATGTGAATTTTGATGTGACTCATTTCTTACAAGAGAGAATCCTTTAATTTGTAGGTCTAATGTGTAGTATTTACACTTCACAAATTTAATACAAAGTCGTTATTAGATTAAGATGTTTCAATTTTTTAGTTTTTCTTTAAAATTTACTTATTCAGTTAAAAATAAAAATAATTGGATTCAACGATTCTAAATTACTGACTACGTAAACGTGTAGAATATTTACCCTGCGCAAAAAATCCAACAAAAACATTGTCAACGTAATTAAATAATATGAATAAGTATCCTTTCAATTATCACATTTCTGTGTGGACATAAAGGGGAATGAACGAAGTTCAATTCATGGAATTCGTAAATGATTGCAGTTGGTTTGCATTGCAACTAGGACAATAAAATCCACTTTAATTGGGTGTGGGTGTGGATGCGGATTTTTTTGGAGGCAGAGGCGGGTTTGGGGATGATTATATCCACCCAGCACCCGCATCCGACCCGCAAGTAATATTATTACAATTTTTAAATTTTATATATTTATATATATATTAAATATATTTAATATTTTCTTAAATATTAAAAATTATAATTTTATCTTTAAAGAAAATATTTTTTAATTTTATTATTAAATTTATTATAATAAATATAATTTTTCAATTTATAATTTTATATATATATATATGAGTGGATACGGGTGCGGGCGCGGAAACCCGAGACCCGTTGCGGACGGGGATGAATGTCTAAATTTTATATCCGCTATGAAATGGGGCGAGTGCTGGTTTTTCCCGATTAGTTGGGTGCAGTGTGGAGGAAGCGAAATCCGCCCCCGCCATGCCCCGTCGCCATCCCTAATTGAACCATGTTTTATCATTGTTGCTAGTTTACAAATGTATTCAATTAAATCAATTTTTTTTTTTTAAATTTTGTGAATATACTTTATGAACTAACTTTTAAGAAAGGGATACTATTATATTATTTGATCGAATGAATGTGTATAAAAGTTTTACTATTATAGAAATTATTCTCATCTTTCTATCTCTTTTTTTCCTCCCAAGATATATACACTTATGGATGGAAAAATATTTTTCCCTAAAAAATGGTAAAGCATATATATGGAAACATATATTGCCCGACATGTGGTATTTTGCATATTTATTGTTAAATTATTTGAAATATATTATAATTTAATTTATAATACATTAATAATGTAAATAGTTTTTATTCATTAAATATATTTAATTTTTATTAAAATTATTTTTATAAATAGTTGCGTTGTATTAACGTGTAAAGATTTTTATAAGAAAAATACGTAACAATTAAATTTATATTTAAATCTAAAGTTTGATACAATTATATACTAACCATAATTTTCTAAAGATTATTTAGAATTTTTTTCGGGAGTGTGTTTCTAAAATTGTGAAATGGTTTTCATGAAAATCGGACACTATTGTTATGGCTTATATACAAATTAATCAATCACCGCAATTTTAGAGTTGATTCAAAACATAGGTTTAGCTGTACCAAAAAATAACTATTGTAGTCGGATTAATTAGTTGAAACGTATGGTTGGATATTTTTACCAAATAAAAGCATAGCTTTGGTTGGGCTTTGCTCTCATTTTCCAAAAAAAACAGAAAAAGTTAACTTTGGGTTTATCTCCATAATTAACCGTAAGTAATTCTTCTTTTTTTTGTATAAGATACAAATATTACATAAATTAGTGTATAGTTCGCGTCATCGTAATAAAATCTGATATATTTGATTAATAATAAAAGTAAACAATTACTCTCTTTATATTTTTATATTTAGACTAAATACATTTTTTTTTAAATTACATTTGTTTTAACTCATTTGTCTCTTATATATAACAATGAAAGAATATTGTATATTATTAGATGTACTATTAGCAATTGACAATAATAACCATTTTTAAAAGTAACCAAAGCTAAACTTACAATATAATAGAACGAAATACATGCTAATATAATCTAGCCCTCTTGCACCTGCAAGTTAATTATATTATTATACTTACATTACAAGGGCACAAATACATCAATAAAAGCACTATCTTATTGCATGTCCATCATCTAGTTGATCACTAATCAATAAAAATAAAAATAAAATAAAATGTGCATGTATAGTAATTTTTCTTTCTAAATCTAATAATCCTGATAGCTACTACATTATACAACAATTGCATAGAATCCAAAGATTAAGTAGACATAACTCATAAGGGAGTGTTACAACAAATTGAAAGATACAACAACATATATATGTAACAATAATTTATTTATCTCAATTTTACCTAACAAGTAATAGTAATACCCTTGTTGTTGTTGATGTGCTTTTTCCTTCCAATGATTCTCTTCAACTCATCTGGTTCACAAGGAATTGCAAGTGCTCCAACTTGAGAGAATCCAAACTCTTCTTCAGCTTGCTTCAACAATTTCACAAATTCAGGGTGATCTAAATATCTTAATTCAATACAAAATCTCTCTGGTTTCCACCCTTGAGTTGCAATCACAACAAAATGACCTTGCTTCACCCCTTTTCTACTACAATAATGTGATGATGACGATAACGACGACGATGATCGTGATGACAATATTGTTTTCATTAGTAATTTTCTCATAATTGGCAAAACTATTCCAAACCCTCCCTTCCAAAATCCCTTAGAATTAGAACTAGTTGATTTTCCCATGTTAAGATGAAGAAATAATACTAATTTAATTAACTTCCAAATAGTTTAACTCTTGAAAAAAATCTCTCATGCAAAAGTAGAATATATATAGTAGTGGATTGTATATTATATATGATTAAAATTAGATACGGTGGATAAGCATAAAACATGGAGACAATTGCATGTGACCTTTCATTAAAGGTAAATGTCACTGTTTCTCCCATTTTGGGGACGAAGTTAGCAATGTCCTTGATGCATCATCTTTCATACTCACAACATGCAAGAGGGAAAATATATATATACATCAATAAATTCACACAAACTACTTACTACTATTGTCATTTCTTTTTTTCTTTTTTTTCTTCAATAGGGACCTTCTAATATTAATGCTTATTGTTTTCTCCTCGACTCCACTACACTATTCGAATTAATTTCATAATTACATATATAAGACATCCTCTTCCATATAATATATTAAAAAAAAATAGTTAGTCAAATAATCATATTATAAGCATTGATAACAAATATCAAATTTTGATTATCTTAGAATCTATGATAAGATAATTTATCAAATATATTAAGCATATTTAGATTTATAGCTAGGTTGATAATCTCTTAACGACATTCCTAATACAAACAAGAAGAGATAGGTAACGAGTCATCATTAACTTGTGGTTTCCTCAATAAGGATTCGTATGGCTTCAACACTCTTTAAATTATGAAAAAAAGACTATATATTGTGTTTGAAATATTGATGATAAGTGACAAAATATAAGAGGGTGATTATTTAGGGTTCTCGTTATTCATAAATAAATTATTAATGACATCAACTCATATTTGAGGTCATATTAATTAAATAGTTAATTAATCAATTTAAAGTTTAAATAACCTCTTTATTTTTTATCACTAAGCAACTAATATCTTTAATCGGTAAATAACTAATATAATTAATGTAATTTATTTTGTCCACATAATAATATAATAAAATGAGAGAATATAAAGATGATTTAGTGATTAGAGTGTGAAGAGTTAAAGAGTGAAGTGATAAAGAAGTTGTAAGTATGTTCCAAATATATATATAATTTATTAGCACATGATAGGATATATCATATAATATGTAGAGATGGGTATGCAAGTTGGGCCGTTCCATTAAATAAATTCTGCATAAATCCGCACGTTAAATAGATTGAATTGATTCATCTATAAATAATAACGAGTTACAATATATTGTTTCAACTTTGTTCTACATTGATCCGTAATAAATCACTTTTGTTGAAAAAACTCAAAATGCCACTATTTTAAAAGTATCGTATTTAAAAAAGCTAAAAATACATTATTATTATTATTATTATTATTATTATTATTATTGATAATTTAATGTTGCAAGTACTAAGTAAAACAAAATCACAAACGATACTTAAAAAAAAAACTCCAATTATTTTAACTAATATTAAAAGTATAACTAAAAATATGATAAAATATAATTTGTATAACTACAAATTAAAGCATTAACTAATCAAAATTAAAATTTGTGATAGTGATAGTGATAGTGATTTGAATGTAATGTTGGATCAAATTATAGTAGATAAAAATATATTTGTTATTTTAAAAATATATATAAATTTGTATTCACACGTTGCAGGGGCTAACATGCATATTTGTAGATTTAAACCGCGTAAAGAGTCTGTCTAATTAATCTAACCTATACGAACTAAAATATAAATGGATTGGTCTGCATTCGCTCTGACAACATCATGTACTATTTACAAAAAACAAAAACAAAAAATTGTTTATTTTTTATATAGAAAGATAATAATGTTCAGTTCATCACAACGAATTTTGGAAGTTATAGGGCTGATTCGATTAGATAGGGTGTATTAAGCAATTGCTTTTTTATTAAATATGTTTAGGCAATTATTAAACAAAGCTTAATACTGGTTAAATTATGTTACCTAAATTAGTAGTTAACTATGTTTTGGATATTATTTCCGATGTCTCACTTCATCTACTTAAGTTATTCTGGAGTTTGACTTTAGTTTTTCATGACTGACTATTGCATTGAAAAAATCCCACTATTGAAATCAATTGTGTTGGATTTAAATTTAATTGTTTTAAATGCTACATTAACCATCCAAAAAGAAATAAAATTTGAATAAATAATTGAGTCTTTGATCATTTTAAATCTTTAAGAAAATTAAATTAGAAGAACTTAATATCTAGGAGTGTTCATGCTAACTTATGTCGTAAATTCGGTCACTTAATCTAATTTAATCTGTATTTTGATCAAATTCATTCAACTTTGAATCTAAACCTGAACTAATCCATTGAAACTCAATTATGTTTGGTTCGGATAGTGGAGTTAACTTTCTGAACCCGCAGACCTAACCCATTGACGTGACATATATATTTTATTTATATTTTTACTATTGATGTATTGTTAATAGTTAATGGATTATTTTTGAGAATTTTAGTCAATTAAATTAATGTAAGTTTTTTGTTATGCTTGTGTATGTATTTTAAGTGTTAAATGATATATATATATAGTTTTATTATTTTTAAATATTCAAATATTTAAATTTAATTACATATTTTTAAGATAATTTTTTTATTACACGTTACCTCAATACAATCCAACTCGACCATAATTGAGTTGATTGGATTTGGGTTTAATGCAAAAATTATGGATTGAAAGTTCAAACCTATCTAAATAAAATTGATAGATTCGAATATTAAATTTGGCCAAAAACGACCTAACATAACCGGTGTAAGCATAATATCTAAAGAATAATTTTTTTATAAAGAAATTATTAATTTTTTTATTGATAGATTCGAATATTAATTTTTTTATAAAGAAATTATTTCTAAAGAATAATTTTTATGAGAAACTACTCAAAATAACTTTTTATTTTAAACAGTTTTTAAATTATTTTTCAGATTCTGAATTTTAAAAGTTGTAACAATCTGATTTAAGCTTCGAAAAGTTAATATTTTTCTTAAAAAAAGTGATTATTTTAGAAAGAAAAAAAAAATTATAATACAGAGATTCTGAACTCTTTTAAAGATATCTTAAAATTAATTTTTAAAACATTGAAAAGCAATTTCATTTTTATATAATCGGTAACAAATAACAAATAAATCCTTAAACTTCAATGAAAGAGAATAAAAATGTTAATTTGTAGTTTATTTAGATTAAAACATTTTTGTTGATCGTTAAAAAAATTATTTTATATATTTTATATATTTATTGTATTTATTTTTCTTTTTATAATTAATAATATTTTATTGATTTTAATAAGATTTTTATTTTTATTTTTTTATGATATCTAATTTTATATTAAGGTCATTTATGTCATTTTATAAATACACATATTTTCTTCTATAATAATTTCTCTTTCATTTTCTCTTAGACCAAATTACATATAATCAACTTATTTTTTATTCATTTTTTCTTCCAGATTTCTTTCATCAATCTAACAAAGTGTAAATGAGGTAACACTAATTTATTCCGGTTTAATTTGCTCATGAACTAAAAATTTCCTTTATTTTCTTAGGTACTAAATTAGGTTTCACGATTTTTCTCAAGGAATACTTTGCTCTAAATAATTTATTTTGGTAGAAAAAATTTAGGGTGTGAAGATGCACAATGACTCAAAAAATAAAGCATTGAGTCATTATTTAATTATTTATTTAATTGAGTCATTGTGCTTTATTAGGGTGCTTTATTTAATTATTTATTTATTTATTAAAATGTAGTAGCTTCTGCAGAGCCATGTGTTTTATTTAATTATTTATTTATTTATTTATTTATTTATTTTATTGGGCAAGAATATTATGGACTAGATTACAAATAACCTTCTGCGTTGTAGCACGTCACATATTATGATATGGACGTACTAACAATACGCTTTTTAGATGAAAGTATAAAACTGCATGGTCATTTCAAATATAAGTGGAAATTAACTTTCTTAGGTTTAAGTATATAATTATAGTCTCTACGAATGTAGCAAGATTAGTTACAACACTAAATTAAGTCCCAAACTATTAAATCCCTTTTAATAAATTCTTATTAAAATAATTTTTGAGACAGTGATTTATTATTTTTTGTACGAGAGATCTCATAAAAGTAATGTTTTGTCTTAGAATATTTTTTCCTAAATTTTATTTGAAATTTCTTTTTCTTAAAAAAAAATTCAAAAACGATAAAAATTTCTCAAAGAGATTTGAAATCTTTCTTTTTTCTAGGAAAAAAATCGAATATTTTTTGAAATATTATTTGTTTGGAAAAATAAATTTTAAAATCTTTTTTTTTTTTCAAAAAACCAAAACCAAAATATTTTTAATGAAAAAAAATTTTGAAATCTTTTTTTCCAAAAATACATATTTCTCATAAAAATAATATATTATTTAAAGTAATGGGTCTATAGACCCAATTAATCCATATATTTTTTAGAGTTTTTTTTGTATTTCAGGGACTTTTTTTAATGAGAACTTTTTAGCTATATAAATTTTAGATTATTCCAACATATTAAGGTCAAGTTAGCAAGTTGTGAAATTGACACCTCTAAAACTACATGGCCCTGCTTTTGTGGTGGTGCATGTTAGCAAGTTGTTTTTTTCTAACACAAACACAAGTGATGTAGAGAAAGTGATAAAAAAATGTAGACCCTTTTAATTTAACAACTTTCTAAAATTTCTTGTAGTAAAAACCTCATTTTGTTTTCAAGGAATGTTTGGCAATTAAAGTTAAAATCAAAAGGAGAAGGCTAGCCTTAAAAATAGTGGAACTAGACTTGAAAGAAACCCAACCACGGAATGTAATGTAATGCCAATTTTCCAGCCACGATAAGAAATTTTACCTTCAGTGACAGTAATAATTTGTAGGTAAAAATATTAAAACAGTAGGGATAACAAAAATAACTATACCGACGGAGCTTTTTCCGTGGTATATATAATTTCTCAATTTACGGATTTTCTCCGTTGCTATAGGATATAGTGACAGAGTATTTGCCGTTGCTGTAAATATTAAATTTTACCTGTAGACATGTCACCTTTGGTTTGTGGGTAAGCCATGATTTTTAATAGTTATATCTACAATTTTCATTCTGTTGCTATACATTTAAGTGACAACTTATTTTTGTTGATTTAGATTTTAACATTAATTTTAATAATAATTTTTTGTTATCAATAAAAATTATATAATAATTTAAAATTTTATTTTATAAAATAAATCAAATATAAATAGGCAATAATATATATATTTAAGAGTCAAAATAAAATAAAATTTGTTCGTTGCATATGTTAAAAATTAACATAAAAATCTTACAACGATAAAATAATAATTAAACAATGTTCACCATAGTGCACTGTAGAGTATTTTTACTTAAACAGTGGAAAACACTGTCTTACTAACATTTAAAATAAACATATTATGTTATACATAATGATCTCAAAAAACATTAAAAAATTGAATCCATTAAATTGCCAAGATTTTATCTTCAACAACAAATTAGCTTTTAATATTCACCTACAATAAAATAACAAATGAATAAACACACGATTTAATATAAAAATATTACTAATAAAACAGTGAAAATATTAATGATTTTAATCAAAATTAACTAATACTATCTAATTACTATTTTCATAATTTTCATTGTTGTATGGACTAAGTGAAGAAGAAACAATAAAAATCATTATTTTAATCATTAATAGCAACACTTAACCGAAATAAGAACACTTCTTTGAATTTAAGGATAACCGAAATAATAACAATTAATCAAGTTGTACACATAATCAATCTATAATGTTACCTCCTAATGTTGCATGTTGGTGCAATGCAATTGGTTTTTTACCATCTCTAACCTCGTAGAAATCAATTATAAGCTTAGTTATTGAGATAAGTTGGTCAAAGAATATCATAACTCATTAGAGAAGTAATTTCTTTTTTGATGTCACAAATGATTAACCTTTACCATTGTTAGTAAATTAGTAATGCAAATGATTTTAGGTTTTTCTTACAGATGAATTGGACTCGCATTTGTAGATCTTGCAATGCAATAGTGTCCTAAATTTCATGTTATGTTAATTTCTTGTTTAATAAGTTCACTGAAGTTGTATATATAATATCTTAAAAGTATGTCCTCCATATAGCTTATTCCACATTCCTGATTAATGAGATGATTTTGGTGCATTTATAAAATTCAACCTAGAAGAAACGATAAACATATAAATTTGAGAAAGTAAAGATATCATAAACACACTTGGTTCTCAAGCTTAATTTGGTGCCAAACATGTACCCTAGAACCAAAAATTGAGTGTGATAATTAACTTCAAAATATTAACAGAAAACAACAACTTGAAAACAATATGCAACATTTTCCTTTCTATTATCAAATATTAATTGTGTAGACTTCAAGAGATCATATAATATATATGTCATAGATATATTTGAAAGATGAAGTGAAGAATAAATCCAAGAGGATAACATGGATGGCAAACCACAAGTAACTATATACTTATTTATTTTTCGCTTGGAATTGTAAAATCTAAGAGTTAAGTGAATAAAAAAAAAAACTCAAGGAGGTTCATGGGAAAGGAGCAATCAACAAGAATGACTTCCTCATTTCCAATTTCATAACCACACAAAGACATAATTTATATATCTCAATAATAATTTTCCAATTAAATACAAAGGTAACATTTGAATAATAACACAACTAATAATAATTTCTCATGAACTCTGGAGACTAAACACTAATACTTATTTAAAATATTTTACAATAAAAAATATCTCTTTTAAACATTGAGATGTCATATATCTCTTTTTATTGTTGTCCCATATAATATTATAGTTTTTGAATTTATTTAAATTATAAATCTAATTTCAAATGTCTCTTTATTAATAATTTTATAGATCAAAGTAACTAGTAAAAAAGTAAAAACTAATTTAATTAACTAAAAATGTATTTAAATATCATAGTAACTAATAAAAAAACATATATTTAAAATTATTTTTATAATTTTCATTCATTTAAAAACTATTATAAAACACTCACATTCAGGAATAAAAAAAAATATTGTGAAAGTGAATTGTACAACGTATTGGCTTTTTCTTTATTATATAACTTATTTTTTTAGTGTATTAATAGAAATGAAATTTTTTTAATAATGAAGTGATATATAAGACTCAATATTATTTTTTTATGCGAATGAACACAAAAATATGATTCTGAAATATTGTATAGAATCACGGTAATTAAAATATGACTCTCGAGCAGTGGGGAGAGTTCCACGTGACCAATTATAATCTTAGATATCGACGTGTATATATATTTGAGAAGCAAACATTGGGATCCAGGTATAACCATGTTTTTCCAAGTTAATCACAACTTACATGTTGTATTTTAAGTAGGATAGGATTAATAGACTAAAATTTTTCATCCACAACAAACTAGGCAGGGTTTAAAAATGGAAGACGTGACTTACACTTGTAGAACAAAATAGTGGAAGCACAGATTTAAGGGAACTAAGAACAACTATTGTTTTTTCTTAACATAGGTTTCTCAAAAAACATAAGGTTTGGCCAAGGTGCCACCGCATCTCTTGCACATGCCAAACTCATAAAAATCACTAATAATAAAAAAGGAGTTTAAAAAGGCCAATTAAATTAAATATATCAATATTGATGCACGATTAATAGTAGTAAATAAAACATACAAATGGACATGTCAGTGTCTATATGTACACACTAATAATAATAATAATAATAATAATAATAATAATAATAATAATAATAATAATAATAATAATAATAATAATAATAATAATAATAATAATAATAGTAATAAACAAATATAAAGATGGAACGCAACATTTTAAGGATAAGAAGGGAATTAATAATTATGAATATGAGAATATCAAAGATAATGTAAAGTCACTCTCACTTTCATATATTTATAGGTAAAAGTTACTCACTTTCGTGTAAAATATTTCATACCTCAAATCCATATATGCAGGAATAAAGAATAAAAATATTTTCTTTTAAAACAATTAATTCAAAGAACTATTATCCTGAAAATCTCAAAAATACCTTTAATTCCATTTTTGTTTCCTTTTATTAATGTGAAAGTGTTAGGTTTTTGTATCACTATTATTTAACGTTGATGTGATAGAAAATTGTACTTTTACTTTTCTTTTAATTTCTATTTTTTATTT
>JBBPBS010000753.1:3193842-3204599 GCA_037974835.1 Cicer judaicum | reverse complement strand
AAATAAATAATAATTTATATAAAATAAAAATAGAAAAATTGATTAATAAAAGAAAATAAAGTAAAACAATATCTAAGAGACATTGGATAAAAATGTCAAATTTTTTATTATTTTAAATTAAATAATTATATTATTTTATATTATTAAAGTTTACATTTACCAAAAACTTTAATTTTCAATTAATTAACTTTTCAACTATTAGTCATAAATTATCGACTAATTTTTCAACTATCAACTAATTTATAGTTTAATTTTTACCAAACGAAACCTTAGTCTATGAAATCCAAGACATGTAAGACAATCATATTAGATCTCCAAAAATTTAAAAGATTAATAATTCTATTATTTTTAAAATTAATATTAATTTGATGAATAATTTTGTTAACAAAAATTTAATAGTTCTACTTCAATTATTATTATGAAATTTATAAAATCTCATATTAAAATTTATTGTGTGAGGACTCAATTTTTCACACACTTTTAGCACTCATCGCATGGATTCATTTCCTCGTATTGATGATCTATTTCTTCTTGGTTCTTAACACTTGAAGTATGAACCATAATGTCTTCTATCTTCATGGTGCGTAGGATTCGATCGGATTCCTTGATTTGTCCCAACTCCCAACTAGCTTTTCTCCAAATGTGTTTACAGTGCTATTCTATTATGTCAAATTTCTATCACTATAACAACCATTGATAGGTATTAACTTGACACAAAAGGAAGAGTTTGATCTCAATGACTGAATTCTTTTGTCTATAAATACTAGCTAGGTAATTTCTTGTTTTTTTTATTTTCTTTTCAATGTGAGGGGTTGAACCAAGGGAGAGGTCACTAAAGTTTTTACTTTAGACCTTTTATAAATTATTTGTTATATTCTTGATAGATTAACTCTGATGTTAAAAAACCTTAGTGTAAGAAGAAAAAAAAAACTTTTATGTACAAAAAAAACTAATCCAAAATATTTTGAATCATTCTTAAAAGGTCTATTTTGCACTTCACCTTTTGGATTCTATCACTTTGTTAGAGATGAGCTAATAATTGGATCATTATTGTGGAAAAAATGCAAATAAATAAAAAGCAAAATATACACCACTATATATTTGTTGAACTTAACCATTTTTTGAATGAATTATTATTTATTTAAGTGTGTTATTTATTTAATTAACTGCCAAGCCAAGCATGATTTTTAATTACTTTTGAACTAGAAAAGTCCCTTGAAATATAAATAAGAAAAGTTAGGCCTCACGACAATGGCTAGAGTCTCATGGTACATTGGGTCAAGACTATTTGTGATTGGTGTCACTTGTATATGAAACAATCGATTTTATGATAGATCATTTTAATATATGGTCTATAGTGGACAAATATTTAAAAGTTGCAATAAAATATAGCGTCGGTCGGTGATGACGCCCTTGAAAAATTATAGTATATAGTCGCCTTCGTTATTATATTTTTCGATTGTTATTTATCAATAAAAAATAAATAAAGAGAAGCAATATGAATTAAATTTTGAGATAAATTTATGTTTTTTCTTTTATTTTGTCGAAATGACTTCGACCAAATCATTATTTAATTAACTTTTACATGTAGAGGATAGTATTTATCTTCACTAGAATTTCAAATATAAAATTTTGGTAGATCCCTTTAGAATGTCATGTGGAACATATTCCACCATGAAAGCAATCTAAGAAGACATTGGTTTCATGGTTAGAAAAATTACTGTCAAGAATAGGGGGTTACGGATGTAGATTCCTAAGCTTGTTACCAAGTTAGAAAACTCTCAAATATAAAAAAGCATTTGAAGGAATAAAGTAACTTTCATTTTTCTCATGCTTTTATTCCCCAGGAAAGAGGTGAAAATAAAAAATTTCCATGGATGTGAAAATAGGATATAAGTAACTAAACATATATATATTCTTACAGATAATTTAAAGAATGTAATATTAAACAAACAGAATTTCTAAAAGTAATTGAGATTAAAATTTTCATTCTTATTTCTCAAAACAGTTATTCCTAGGAGTGCACCCACTAAACAAAGGGACATCAATTTTGATAATTATGGTTGATAAACTTTTTCAGTTCATTTAATTAAGAAGTGTGAATCCCTTTCCTTGCAAAAATAAATTTGTATAATTGAAAATCTAAATAAACACTCTATATTATTTTATCTCTATATATAACTCTAATTATTTTACACTCATAATATTTTATTTTATTTATATATCTCTTTATATCAATCAATAACGCATCACATTATTTGTTTTTATTTCTTAAAACAAATACGCACAACCAAAAGGCACTCTATTTAATATCAAAAAATTGAGGTCAAGTTGGTTTGAAATTTTCTAGAAATGGCAGATGATACTTCGGAAAGTGACTTTATATATCGATTTTTAAAATACTACCACTACATAAATAAAGACTACATTGATTTTTATAAATGTACCTTGCACTACATAAACAAATCAAAGACACACGCAAACAAATGACCAGCTACTCAATTTTTGTCTTTTTCCCCTAATCATCATCTGAACCGGATTCTCCAGCCAGCAGGCCGTACCGCCCATCTACGTCACTAACCATGCGTTAATAGCACAATTCAACTATATATTTTTCTAATATATAAAATCACATAAAAACATTATCCTAAATTAATAAAAATAAATAAACTAGTAGTTAATGTTATTTACAACTTGCACGTGTAACATCAAACAAAAATATATCTGTGTCAATCTTTTCTGAATTGTAAAATGGTTACATCATGGAACAAGCATTTGGGTTTTCGTCGCTGAACATTTGTGGAGGAGGATCATGTTGATGCATATAGAATGGAGGTTGTTGATGCTGGTGAGGGTCTACCATATACCCTTCTTGACCTTGATTCATATAATTATAATTATACCCATGTTGATGTTGGTTCATATAATTATTATAATTATACCCTTCTTGATTCAAATTCCCTCCCTGAACTTCCACCGGGTAGTTGCTACTACTTTGACCCGGTTCGAATCCATCGTACCAATACATAGGAGTTTGATGTCCGTATCCATGATGCTCCATTTTGTTAACCTCTACCTTCGGTGCACCCTCCTTAATTACTTTTTCACCCCCTTCTTTTAATTTATGCTCCTTCCCTCCATCTTTCTCTTTATTGTTACCATCCTCTTTCTTTGGTTCAACCACCTCCACCTTCCTTTTCAGCTTCTCCCTCAGATAAGGTACAATTTCCTTTGCGTCTATTGTTCCTTTTACCGTTACCAAATCCTTCTCTCCATCAATGTTCACCGATTCAACTCCTGTAACAACAATTTCAATTTATTAATTAACAATATATTAATTACACATAATAGTATCATTTTATATCTATAAGTGGATATGAACTCTTATATTATAATATATCATCATATTTTTATTATTTATTTTAGAGGAATGTTAAACACTGTTTACAACTTTTACACATCTGTTTAACAATTCACATGAGTTTTACACACATATCATCCTATGACGTAACTTTAAGAAATAAATTTTATTTAATTAAAATTAAAATAGTAGTAAATTAAAAATGTAAGGTCAAAATACGCTAATTGCTAGCTAACCTTTGGTTTTGAGGATAATCTTCTCAATTTTTGGAATACAACCTTCACAGTGTAATCTTATCTTCAAAACGACCGTGCTTTGAACCGACTGAAAATAAAAAATTTAAAGATAAAAGTAAATTAAAAAACAAAGCAGGGAGAAACAATTCACCACTAAATCAACCTAATCTACATGGAAAAAGAAGAAAAATCGAGTCTATTGTGATTTAATTGGGATTAAGATGAATCAACCGTATTGAAAAAGGTAAGAAAATTGCTAACCTGTTTAGGAGATTTTGGTTCAGATTTTTCGTCATCAGGTTTCTTCTTCTCCTCCTCATGTTTCTTCTTCTCCGGCAGTTTATCACCGGTAACGTCTTTTTTGTTTTGAGGGGAAACAAGTTCAACTTCCTTTTTAGTTTTCTCAGCCAATTTATCACGCAACTTGGTGGGGTCCACTTTTCCAAGAACGGTTAGTTTGTTACCGGAAGTATCGGCTTTAACGTCTTCCACACCTGTATCATCCTCAATTTTTTAATTGATCCGAAAAGAAAATAAAATAAAAAATAAAAAATAAAGTTGTTGAAATTGTGGAATCAGTAGCGATTATAGAAGTGGTACCATCGAAATGGAGAACGGCACGTTTTATTTTCTTGACGCATCCTTCGCAATGTAAGTCAAGTTTCAAAACGACAGAAGCGAGACCGTCGTTTTTCTCATTCTTCGGCTCTTCTTTCTGTTAATTTTAAATAATAAAACATGAAAAGGGATTAAAAATTTTGAAGGATGATAATAAGGAGAGAAAGTAAGTGAAATGGAAACTAACTTGACCCATTTGTCACTGCTGCTCTTGATGAATACAAAGTTGGTTGAAAACAGGAGTCTAAAATCTAAAATAAGTATGGAGCAACGGAAGGAAGATATTTATAGAAAAAATAGCAGGGGAGGGGTCACACTCAGTGAGGTGGATTATGTATATGTGGATAGTAACATTATTGTATTTTATTTCTCTGTCGTGTATTAGAAAGGATATGGTTATGGAAGCTAATTAAAGTAGAGCAATGGCTTTTGACATCTTAATTAATTTTGAACGGACCTGACTTTAAGGTGACTTGACTATTTTACCCTTTGTTTTCAGAGACAGTAATTGCAAGAAGTCAAGGATGACCTTTGAGGAGCCGTAGGGTACGGTGTGAACTTTTAAAGGGAATAGGAGGAAAATGGAAATGCAAGTATGAGGATCAAATTATCAATTGAGTCCGGATCACTATGTGAATGACTCAATTGTGACTGAGTAACTTAAATATAAATGAAAAAATATATATATGAATTAATTTAAAAATAGAGATTAAAATAGTAAATGTAAAATATTTGTGGCAGTATTATTTGATGAAATAATTTAAAAGATTAAAAATAAAAAACTATATATTTGTAGAGATTAAAATTTTATTTTTTTGAGTGACATATTTTACTATTATCGATTCCTTTTAGTTATTCTTGTCTTTCTCTGTATGCTTTTACCATATATTAGTTATATATTTTTGTAATCTTACGTGTGTTTATATTTTATGGTAGTAAAATAATTATCGTTCTCTTTGGTCTTCTAACATATGATAATTAGACGTTTCTTATTTTCTTTTTATTTCTATCATATAGTGGTTAGTTTTGTTAGTCAAATTTAGGATTTGAAGACCTAATATTGAGATTATTAATTATATGGAGTGAGTGTTTGTGCAAATATTGTAAGATTTTCATCAAAATTATCTTATAATAGACAAAAGACTTCTACCAGAGTTATGTCTCTCATATAGTATTATTTTTTACATCAACGTTCTATTTTAGTCGATTAATTACGATTTGTATTATTTTTCTTGTAATTTTCTTTTACTACTTATATATTTTTTTTCATGTATTCTATTTTTCTTCGTGAGTTAGAATTGTTATTCCACTTTCAATTTGTGGGAATAGTTAGATATGGTTTATACTTAATTATAATTTTAATTCTCCTATTTTTATCAATTTACAAAATCGATCTCTTTAATTTTTTTGGATCCTTTGTTATAATTTTTTTAACTAAAAAAATAGTAATGTTGCATACTTTAAATAATGTGACATACGAGTTGATTTAGAATAATTAATACGCAAGAAATCACAATAAAACTCTCTACAAACTTAACATTCAATTTTAGATTTTTTTTCTTTCATTTTTGCAATTTTAATTAATGACACATGAATAATTAATGCATTAAAATAGTTTATATATCATAAAATTGTATATCACATCATTTAAAACATGTTAAATTATTATTATTATTTTTCAAAAATATGAGAGACCAAATTTATTATTGATTGATGAAAATAAAGGTGCTAAAATTGCAATTAAATATATAATTTAATATAGTTATATATGTGTTTGAATTATATTAAAGTACTTATAAGTTAGTTATAATTAAATTTATGGTAATTATGCAATTTCATAAGGAGCACTGTATAAAAAGTATAATCATACAGTAATTGAATAATAATATTTCACACTATTATTTCAATTTTCTTTTTAAGTTCAACCATTCATATACGAACCCATACACATGACAAATAATCTATGTTTAGAATCAATAAAATAATCACAGTCACATTAAATCACCGTGTTTTTTCAAAAATCATACTTATAGTTTTTGAAAATCATAGTGAGTTACCAATTATAAGAAATAAAAAATGAGAATATTTTGAAAACAACGGGTCGGACTCAACACACCCCCTTCGGCTTTGGGTTTGGGCTTCCCAGGGAATGGGATTACGATTTGTCTGCTACAACTGTCCTCTTAAATTTCTT
Organism: Cicer judaicum; assembly: GCA_037974835.1. NCBI lineage: Eukaryota > Viridiplantae > Streptophyta > Magnoliopsida > Fabales > Fabaceae > Cicer > Cicer judaicum. The sequence continues at coordinate 3,198,190 of JBBPBS010000753.1, read as the reverse complement.
TGTCAAAACAGCACTCTCCCACTTTTACTTGACATGTTCGTAATTATTTGTTTGGTTTGGTTTATTATTATTTTTTAATATTAAATAAAAAATAGTTAATTTTTTTTATTTAAATATTATTTACGAAGTTTGAGTCCACATTTTAATTTATTTTTTATGAAATATGAAGAAAAGAAAAAGTAATTTTTATTAAACTATAGATTTTTATACAATTCAAATACGTACATTACTTATTTCCAAAAAAAGAAAATCAAGTAACATAAATTATAATGAGAAAAATCATATGTATAATGATAAACAAATGTATAGAAGTAGAACATATTTTTAAGGTAACACTAATTAAATAGTGTGGAGTAAAAAATAATTATTTAGTTTTAGTTTGGTTGAAGGATTTTAGATCACATGAAATCGAAAGTCAATCTAAACTAATAGAGTTGAAGTTTGTAGGGTAATTACTAATTAGATCAAACTTAGAAAAAAAACATCAAACTAAGTCGATTGAATTAAACTTTTAGGTACATTGAACCATTAGTTTGATTCTTAATTATACCAGTCACTTTAAACAATTGAAATAGATAAATTAATTGTGAATATAATAAAAATAGTTTATCATTTTTATAAAATCGATAAATATATTTATCAAATTATAATGTGTAACTCAAAGTAAATTCATTTGTTAACTTGTTTTCATTCTACACTATAAAGTATCATGTATAGTGAACAATTATATCATTGTACTTAGATTATATATTATGAACGTCTCATGTCAACTTGTTTTTTTTTATCTGTAGAAACTAATGTGATGCATTAAATTTATCATTTATGTTACCTTTAATGCTATCACGTTGAATCTCAAACATTAAATAATAAACATATTAGTATATAAATGTAAGGTCATGAGAGCATCTCTCCGACTATGAATTTACATTAGATAGGGTCTACTACTAACAAATTATTCATTTATTATTATCTGTAAATTAATATCCAATAAAAGATCATCGTAAATACCATTCCTTTGTGAGAGAATGTTGATGCCAGACACATCTCCAACAATGAATTTGTCAAAAATTTAAGGTTATGTAACTACACTTAATAGACGAACTCATTTTAGCTACCGTTGAATGCCCTAAGGTTAAATTTATTGTGACCGATGTGTTACAATTTTAACAACAAAAGTTAATATACAATCAATTGTGCCAAATGTGTTATAATTTTAAAAATATATTTATCAATTTACAAAAGAATTTCAACTATTTTAACATATATTCATAATTTCAAATAACACTTTCTCTGTAAATTAAACTTTCATTTGACTCCACAATTTTCGAAGTACTCATTTATTTATCATTTTTGTAAGCAAGTTTATTTAGTTATTCATGTTACTCTCCATCTTATATTAATCGGTATTTTATTTACACTTATCAAGAAAATTTTAAAATAAATAAAAGGTATAATAATTTCATAATATTAACTATTGAGTGTCTAGTGGTCATATATATAAATATCATATATGTGACACATGTTTATATATATTATTTTTTATTTTCTTCAACTTACAAATAAAATATGGTTATGTCACGATCCAAAAACTCAACGTCGTGATCCGTGTACAAGTTATACATATAGTCTGATAATTCTATCAACAACTTAATAATTACATAGTTAAATAATTCTAAATAACCATATTAAGAGAAAAAAATTGAGATTTCGACATAGTATCTTTTGTAATTTTATCGTTTTCAAATTTATAAAATTATGCTTTAAATTGTTAACCCAGTCTTAACTCAAATAACAAAATCTAAATATTTGATATATTTTTCAAAAATACTTTCTAGACTCAAAATAGCTGCAAAATACACGATGATTCAATAAACTTTACAAAAAGACCCTCGATCAAAATATGTCTACAGAAAAAAAAAAAATAACGATTGAGACTTGAATCTACTAACAACTTGCTACTCAAGATGTCTATGAATCTGGAAAAAAAATGAACATGAAGGAATAAGTCACAAAGTCTTAATGAGGATCCCACAACCACCACCAACAAAAAGAGAAACACAAAAATATAAGAATAATTATTTTACAATATTGTGGATATTATGTTAAACAATGCTATCTAAAAAATAGATAACTCTCAAGTAACGTATACACATAATAAAATTATTAAAATTATAATTTAGTTGTTCGGGTGGAAATATTTAAAATCTAATTCATACAGAAGTGAAATTAAAATGAGCAACCTTAAAATATCATAGATAATCAAACAAATAAAAACATAATTTTTGGGAACCAAGAGGCGAATTCATCTTATTGATAGTTATCTCCTTATAAGGGTGACCTTTCCTCTTAGAGGTGACTGCAATTAACGGATAACCCTCTCTTATCAAACAACACATTATAACACATAAATTATGGAGCTTATATCTAATTGATAGCGCTCTCCTCATAAAGATGACATGTCTCATATGAGCGACTTCATCTAACGGGTAAGTCTCCTCAATCAAAATGATGTAACTAGATGCACCTACCACCGTTAAAGATTTCATAATTATAACAACGATTTCCAAAACACATATTTAAAAATCATCTCTCATTTCATTGTAACTCATGTAAAACATATTCAATTGTACGTCAATTTGATATTTAAATGTTTTATAACTCATAAATAAATCAAACTACAAACATATTGTATAACAAAAATCATGAAAATAATTATATGAGGAAATCAAGATAAATTCAAATATTGTGTTTTCCTAATTTTTAAATAAATGCTTTAACATAAAAAGTAAGTAAAATAGTAACTATAGCAAAATAAAAATGTATGATATCATTGTCGCCTACTCATAACTCTGGAGAATCGCCTAAGTTTATTCTTAAATAACTCCTAAAGTAGCAGACTTTAGAAAAATAATTCTAAAGTTTAGATAACTCTAGGAAACCATAAAAATATTTTTAATTTACTCTAAACACAAATATGATTTTTTAACATAACTACATTTTTCTTAGAGATTCGTTTTTAGCATTAGAATTGTGTATTTACCTCAAAAAGTATCAATAAATATATTTTAAAAAAATGAACATTCTTCTTTACTTGAATTCGATTTGTGCATTAGAGTTGTGTATTTAGACCTTAAAATTGATTTTAGTTGAAGCAATTCTCTCTAGCTTTTTGATGTTTAGTTGAAATAAATTATAATACAGTAACACGTAGATTCTTAACTTTGTCTTCAAAATGGAGCAAAGCACCCAATCTAGGGATGTGCAAAAAATACGATTATGAGATCTAAATTAAAAATCGAATCTAAATCCATTTTAAACACCGCTCAAAATAATATGATTATAATTTGAATTATTTATCAACTGTTTGGATACCACTTATATTTTATATTTAGATTTGATTTTTATCCGGTTTTTATCAATTCAACTCCTAAAAATCCTAAATCACAAAACTCCAAAACAATTCTTATTTTTCCATCCTCATAACCTTTCACCTTTCGGCAGTATTTTTCCGACAATTTATTATTAACTTCATTTAATCAATTACTTATTACTAATCAACTATACTGGAAGATAACTAGTGAATTAATCAATATATTTAATATTTATGGAGGAATACTAAAATATGATAGACTAAATATTTGAAATATAATTTTTTAAAGGATGATATTTTTTTTAAATGTTACATTAATCTTTTATGTTGGAAATGATATTGAGATTTTTATGTTGCTCAAACTTAACTTAATTATAAATGTTTAAAACAAAAATTAATATATTAAATCATTAGATATTTTAAACTTACTAAATCTTGTGGGGGTAATGGTGTCCATCTCGATCTTTGAAGCAAATTTTTAAGGGTGTGTATTTTTTACGATTTTATTATAGTGTAGTAATTGTTAAATTTGATCGAAGAAACTTTCAAAAGTTTATATTTTGTATGAGTTTTAGTAATAAACAATTTATTTAATTAGTATGAATCATAAGCGGTGTTCTTAATCAAATTAGTAATAAATTAATTTTAATAACAAGTTATCATAAGTAATTGAACATATTCAATTTTAATCACAAGAGAAATCAATTGTATGGTTGATCTATGTTTTTTATTGTATAAAAATAATAAATTTTTAAATATAAATAATCGATTTTTTTTTAATAATCAATTTCTAAATTATGAATAAATAATTTTTTTTAAATAAATGAAATCAAATAATCAAATTTTTAGATTTTAAAATTCAATTTTTTGAAATTGGTTACTTACTTAGAAACCGGTTATTTAATCATAACCAATTTTACCATTAATTTTATAATCGATTTTAAACTAAATAATATATTTGATTATAAATCTAAATTT
>JBBPBS010000753.1:3163781-3193819 GCA_037974835.1 Cicer judaicum | reverse complement strand
CATTATGTTTAAAAAAATTGCCTCGCAAAATATTTGTAAGAAATTTTTTACTATTATTCTAAACTAAAATTTTAAGTGGTATTATAGTAATATTAACCATTTTTTTTAAAAAGTATTATAAAAATATCTATCATTTTTAAAAAAACTTAAACTGACCAAAGTATCTTTAACTATTAAATTTTAAATTTTATATAAATACATTTGAACCGAGTTTATTTATTTATTTATTTATCCATGGTGTTCCTCATCTTAGATTAAGTAGTATTTTACTTACACATATTAAAAAATTTAAAATAAATAAAAGAGTGTAATAATTTCATAAAAATATATCAATATAAATTATTTTCAGTGGATTTTTTACCCACATATTCCTATGTTGCAAAATCTTAACTAAAATGCCCTACTTTCAAAAACTGTTACCAAAATGTCTTATTTTTTAGGACTAATGGGAAAACTCTCACTAGATGAGCGACTTGTCAAAGGGCCAAATTTTTGTCCTCTAGTAGGAGGTCGGGTGGGGATGCGACCTCCCAAAGGGATTTCAATATTTTTTTTAATTATTTTTATATATTTTAAGTAATTTTTAAATAATAATAATAATAATTATTAATATTAATAATATTAGTAATTATTATTATTAATATATTATTATTATAAATTATTATTATTATTAAGGTATTATTATTATTATTAACTATTATTATTATTAATTATTATTATTGTTATTATTATTATTAATACATTAATAATAATAATAATAATTAATTATTGTTATTAATTATTATTATTATTAATAATTATTGTTATTGTTATTGTTATTGTTATTAAAAATTGTTTTAGTTAAAAAAAAGTATAATTAAAATAAAAATTATTAGAATTAAAATAGGATGAACCACAAGAACCTCAACCTGTTCAAAGGGTTAGACGAGTTCGAGGAAATCCTTGATGTGGAACTGGAAGTCATTTAGTTGGACATTAATAAGATGTATTTTTTTTAATTAATTTAATGTATTTTGTTTTATGTTATTAATGTAATTTTTCTATTAATGTTTTTTCTTTTAAATTTATAATATCATTTACTGTTTTTAATTTTAATTAATTTTAATATTTATAATATTAATTTCCTATTTTAATTATAATTATTTTTATTTTAATTATAATTATTTTTAACTAAAACAATTTTTAATAATAATAACAATAACAATAATAATATAATAAACAATAACAATAATTAATAATAATAATAATAATTAATAATAATAATAACAATAATAATAATTAATAATAATAATAGTTAATAATAATAATACATTAATAATAATAATAATTAACAATAATAATAATAATAATAATAATAATAATTAACAATAATACATTAATAATAATATTATTAATGTATTATTGTTAATTATTATTATTATTAATGTATTATTATTATTATTTAAAAATTACTTAAAATATATAAAAATAATTAAAAAAAAATTGAAATCCCTTTGGGAGGTCGTATCTCCATATGGGTGGGAATAGGCCAGGCCAGGCCAGACTTTGAAAGGCCTGAGTCTGGCCTACAATTTAAGTTTTCGGCTTAAGCCTCGCCTACAACCTATCATAAGCTTTTTTTTTTTGGCCTGGCCTGACCTTTTTAATAGTTTGGTCTGGCTTGTAAGCCTTTTTAAAAGCGTTTTTAAACACAGCCATTATTATCTCTTAAACAAATAAGGAACAACAACTATTGAGTGATTGACTAATTGAACGGTTACCGAATAAGAAATGGCTACCAAATATAGAACTGCTACCGAATATGGAACAACTACTGAATATGGAATGATTACTAAATAATTGCCTAATTGATATAATTTAAAATATAAATAATATTATTAATATAATAATAATAAATATATATAGGTCGGTCTATCAGGCCTAATAGGCTTTTTTATAAGTCTGAGCCTGACCTATTTAAATAAATAGGCTTTAAAAACAGTCTGAGTTTAGCCTTTTTATTAAATAGGCCAGATCAGGCTAGGCCATAGGCCCCTACAGACGGCCTAGCCTTTTCCCATCCCTAATCCCCACCCAGCGACCTCCTACTAGGGAAAAAAAAATTTGGCCCTTTGACAGGTCGCTCTCCCAGGGAGAGTTTTCCCACTAACCCTAAAAAGTATGACATTTTGGTAAAATTTTTTTAGAAATTATAATAAAAGTTGCAGCTCGATGACAAAGTCAACATAACTGATATAGTTTATCGACACCTTGTGTTATTCGGTTAAAATACAACAAGGGTTTGAACTGATGAAAGTTTGCGACGACGAATATGTTGAGTTGATGTTTGATGTGTATGCACATTGGTCACAACTCGACACCATCGAGTTATATGTTACCTTTGAGTCTCGTTGTCCATCAACAAACATTGATCAACCATCAGCCTCAAACATACCTTATCAACCCGATTTATATTCTCCATCACAACACTATGAACCATCACAATATTATCAACCATCACAACACTATCAAAGTGGATTATGTCGGGTACCTGGTCATACTAGAAAACATTGTCCAAACGCTACAGTTACTTCTTCTCAAATTTGATTATAATGTCTATTTAATGTATTTTCTTATTATTAATAATAATAATAATAATAATTAATAATTAATAATAATAATAGTTATTATTATTATTAATGTATTATTATAATAATTTTTTATTTTAATTATAATAATTTTTTATTTAATTATAATTATTTTTAAGTAAAACAATTTTTAATAATAATATCAATAACAATAATTAATAATAATAATAATAACAATCATAATAATTAATAATAATAATAATAATAGTAATTATTATTATTATTAATGTATTATTATTATTTAAAAATTACTTAAAATAGATAAAAAATAATTATAAAAAAATTGAAATCCTTTGGGAGGTCGCATCCCCACCTAGCGACCTCCTACTAGGGGAAAACAATTTGGCCCTTTGAGAGGTCGCTCCCCTAGGGAGAGTTTTTCCATTAGCCCTAAAAAGTAGGGCATTTTAGTAACAATTTTTGAAAATAAGACATTTTGATTAAGTTTTTGCAAAAGAGGGATATATAGATAAAAAATGCTGCAATTATCATATTTGTCACATGTTATCTCTACTACTTTTTTTCTCTTCAACTTTAACAAATAAACTTACACATATTTTAAAATACACACACAAAAAGGCATTAACATCAAATTTTAATGTTAAAGGATGATTTCTTTACTTTAAAATCTCAATATATTAAATGCATGTTTGATTGTACTTTAGGAGGAATCAAAATTAATTTTAGAGGTAAAAATAATTGATTAAGACTTGTTTGGTTGCCACTTAACTAAATTGATTTTAGTTTGAAGTTATAATTTATAACTTATGAGTTTTAACGTGATTGTTATATTAAAGTTTATTGTTCAATTTATTTTTATATAAAAATATTTAAATATAAATCATTTTATATTTAGCTCATTTATAATTAAAATCAATTTTTCAAAATTAATTAATTTAAAATTAATTTTAATTACTGTAGCACCAAACACACACTAAGACTGTTTTATTTTGTGTTCCGCAAACACTACAAATTTTGTTTCGATTACAATAATGTTTGAATCTGATTTGAAACAATTTTGGACTTTAAAATGGATTATAGTCGGTGTGTGATTGACTCTGTGATAACTAAAAATTAATTTTATAAAATTGATTATAGGTAAAAATGAGTTAAATATAATATAATTTATGTTTAAATATCTTTATTAAAAATGTGATATGCAAAATAAAAAAGGTGACATGTTGTTTTAATAATTTGAATTAAAATTACTTTAATTAACGGAATGAATTTGAATGATTATTTCTTTACAGGTATTTTTTATTCATTGATTTATACTTTTTTTTATATTATAAGAGATAAACTATATATTACATTTATTAAAATATTTTGTATGTAATTTTGTTGATATATTATTTATATAAAGAAAGTTAAGTTAACGAAAACAATTTTTTATTACCAAAAAGAAGAAAAAAAAACATTTTGTCCCTTAAAAATGAAAACGTTTTTTACTTTATGTCAATTTGTTAAAGGAAACGGGTCTTTAACTCTAAATAAAAAAGTGTCCTGGAAATATTTATTAACTAAATAAAGTTCGCTCTCTTTTATATGTTGTTTTTAATTTAGCAGAAGAGGGTAAAGAGATCGGTAGTGCACCTTTATATTAGGGGTGATAATAAATTAGGTCGACTTTGAAATATTTGAGTTTAGCCTATCATAATAGATTTTTTATTTTTCCGATCAGATCTAAGTCTTTTTAAAAGTTTTATTCACATTAAAATATTTAAATGTTCTACTCATAGCACATGATATTCTCCACATACCAATATTATTGTACATTTCTATATATATTAAACAAAAAAGAATTTTTCTAATAAAATAGTTTAAAAAAAAATCTAAAACAAACATCATTTAAATCCTAAAAAATAAGTTTTGGTTTCAAATAATAGTTTTTCTTCTATAAAACAAACACACCCAATATTACCTCTTAAAATAAATATAAAATGACTAGTGAGTGATTGACTAATTGAACGGATATCGAATATGAAACGACTATCAAATATAGATACGCTACCGAATATGAAACGACTACTGAATATGTAATAAGTACTGAGTGATTGTTTAATTGAAATAATTTAAAATAGAAAATAATGTTATTAATATAATAATAAAAAATAATATTAATAAATAACAAAATATATATGGGTCGACCTGCGAGGTCTTATAGATTTTTTTTATAAGTTTGAGTCTGACTTGTTTAAATAAATAACATTTAAAAATAATCTGAGTTACCCTTTTTATTAAATAGGTCAGGCTAAGCCATACCAGACCATTGACCTCTGATGGCTGACGATCTAAGCTATTCTCATCCCTAATCATCGTAAACATAAATAAAAAATAAATATATGAAAAGGATTATATTAACTAATTTGGCAATTATAATCAAAATCAATTTTAACCAAAGTTATCCAAACAATTTGAATTAATAAAAATCACTTTTATACAAATATATTCAAACATAAAATTAATTTTTATTTAATTTAATGTTAACCAAAATTAATTTTATCAAAGTCAACTATCATAAATATATAAACAAATAATTTTTGCTCAACTTTATGTTTATTTATTTTTTTCTCAATACACTTTTTACACCGAATACTATAGAATTTAATTAATGTACATAAACCGTGACATGTCTAAAATGGTTACTCTTTTTGAATAAAATATTTATCTTTTTCACAAATTATATTTCACATTCAATGAATTATATTAAATTTTCATAAATACATAAAATTTATTTTATTTTTTCTCTCACTACACTTTTTACACTTGGTATTATTAAATTTAATTAATGCTTACATATAAATTGGAGTTTATCCAAAATGATTATTCTTTTTTAATTAAAGAATATTACCTCATACGTAAATAATAAAAATTTCGCCTTAAATGCATTAGATTATTTTTTCCTTTTTTGAGTCAATATAAAATTTCCTTATTTAGTAAACCTACGTCATCTGTAGTCTATTTAAGCAACAACAACGAAAGATGAAATCATTCAACAAAAACACCACAAACTACATATCTTATTTTTTTCCATCTCAATTCCATCTTTTTATTTTGTACCCTTAAGATTAAGATGAAGTTGAAAGGGTTGATTATAAGTGTTTTATTTGTGGTGATTATGGTTGGTGTGCAAGCAAGCCAACCACAATATCACTTCCCTCCAAGAAAAACAACTGTTGTTGTTGAAAATGATATGGCAGCTCCTAATAAACTCCTTCTGCGTTGCCAATCAAATGATGATGATTTAGGCGTATCAATTCTATCAAGTGGAGAAAAAACATCATGGTCATTCAAACCCAACATTTTTGGAACAACTTTATTTTGGTGCGATTTCAATTGGAACAATTTGATAAAGACTGTGGACATTTACACTGCTAAGCATGATGATCGTGGAGGAGAGTGTGTCAATACTTGCTTACGAAGTGTTAGAGAAGATGGATTCTATTATTATAATGAGATTGATAAACAGTGGCATAAGAAATATACATGGTAACATTTGATATTTAATTTTTCTTTTATGACTAAGGCAACATCTTAGATATACATGCCTCAAAAGTCATAAAAATAGTTATTTATCAATAAGTGACAAATAACTTTCAAATTACAAACAATATATACATATATATATATTGTACTTTATTTATAAAACAAGATTATATGATATTATCGTTATTTAGTACCATCTACTTTTTTTTTTTTTTTGCAATCATTCGCGTTTATTTATTCTGCGAAACTCTCTAAATTTGCGTGCACTCTAGTTTAATTTATATATATATATAAATAATATTTTACACATCAGCTATAATATCCATTCTTTATTAAATGAAATAAATAAGTTATGATAATTAAGATTCCGATGTCATGGGTTTCAGGTGCATGGTCATAACGGAATTTAAATGTAAATTATTTTGTAGATATTCTTTACAGTTTTTTTATTTAAATATCATCTTGTTTTAAAAAAATCACAAAAATATCTTCAGATTGAAAAATATATTCTATTACGAACGATAATCATCTGGAGTAAATGTTTTTTTATACAATAAGATGTTAGCATCCTAAATATGCAATCATGTACAAATCTTTAATTTTTTTTTATTTTTCATTTTAATAATTGAATGATTATTTATTTAATAAATTAAAAATATTTTAAAAATTAAATTATATTAATAAAATACATTAAATTAAAGAAAAATGTAGTTATTAAATGTGCCAAAATAAATAATGTGTTATTTTATTATATCAACTCTCTCTTGTTTGGTAGATACATTTATATTATTTTAACAACTCTATGATATTTTGCACATAAATTAGCAACTTAAATTTATTTTGCTAACAACTTTCTCTTATTTTTTTTTCTGGATTTAATAAATAAAAGTAATTATAATTAAAAAAATAGTAAATTATATTCATAACATCAAATAAAACATATTAAATTAAAGAAATAAAATACATCAAAAGTAATGCAGTTGAATAGATATATTAAAATAAATAACGTATTATATTATTATATCAACCTAATTTTATTTTGTTAAATTTCTCCTATGTTAACAATATAAAATTAAGTAGTAAGTTGTTAAAAGAATATAACATATTATTTATTTTGGCATATCTATTCGACTGCATTAATTTTGATGTATTTTCTTCAATTTAATGTATTTTGTTTGATGTTATTAATGTAATTTACTATTTTTTAATTATAATTATTTTTGTTATAATTATTTTTATTAATTTGTATGTATTAGATTCAGAGACAAAATAAGAAGGAAGTTTTTAACAAAGAGGATTTTGTTAAAATAACATAAATTTATCTGCCAAATAAAATAAAATTGTTAGACTAATATAACATCTTATTTGTTTTGGCACATCTATTCAACATTAAATTTAATGTACTTTATTAATATAATTTTGATTTCCTAAATCTTGTCTTTTTTATTCAAGATATCATTTTATTAATTTAAAGTTGCGTTAAAAAAAAGTAAGGATAATGTATATTTTTCAAGTTGCTTCTTTAATTTAGATAAAATCTTTTGACTTTTGTTATTAGAGGTTGATGTTTTAACTATTTATTTTTTTTCTATAAAAAAAATAAATTTTATTTATTTTCAAATAAAAATAGTACAATCAAATTTAGTGACCAGGGAAACAAAAACACGTTAATAATACACATAAAAAGTTGCATAAATCAATGAAAAATAACCTAACCAAAATTTTAATCCTAACAACCAAACTAATGTCTTCCATTGACAAATAATCAAGAAGAATGTGAGATACACGATCTTTGATCATTCAACTTTCGAAAAAAAATATATTTCTTGGTGTTCGCTTATATATACTATATGAGTATATATTTGATATGACTAATCCAATCATTTATTGATAAGTCATTTGTAAGGCTGAGATGATGTTGAATTTAGTGGTAGCCTTCATAAATTCCTTTCTCGAAATAGGATATGAGAAAACAAAAAACATCATACCACAATGGTAAATTGATCAACGTCACACTTAGATGATGAAATCATAAATAAAACACGAAAAATAAGTAAATATATGTGTAAAACTAGTTATTTAAATAAAGGTAGATAATAAAATAACTTGGAAGGGTGACTTTGGATAAAAAAAAAAAGACCATAAATCACCCCTCTAATCGAAGAAGATGAAGAAGAAGCTATGTTTAATTTTTTTAAGGAGGCAATGGCCGAGTAAGAGTTGTTAAACCGTTTTATGATGTTTTAATTATAATTTAAACTAAATGAAATACGTAAATGACACAATTGATTTTGAAAATGCTAACTAAGTTTTTAGTATCTAAAAATATATTCAAGAACCTGAGTGTGATGTTGTTATCTTCGTCGTCATGGTATGGAGAATCTGATTGTCTTTTTGTTCAAGAATGACGTTAATCATGTTGAGTTCGTAAATGAAAACAACAACAATATTGTCTTTTGTAGCATTTTAATTCTTCTTTTTGTTCATTTTCAAGAACTTGCACTCACAAAATCAGAAGTCATTTCTTTGAATGATGCAACCATATATTGAAAATAAAATCAAACTTAAATATTGTAGGATTTCCTTGGTGACAATTGATGCAAGACTCTAACAATTAAATTGTTGATGAAGATTGTATGTAAAGAATTTCAAAGCGTGTAGTTACACTAGCTTTTAGATTCGATTCACCCACCAATTAATCATATACAAATGGGATGGACAATAAATCCCTTTTAGGTTACTTTGAAATTTTTTCAATAATATATTACAAAAAATATTACCTACACTTCACTCAAAAAGACAAGATGACTTAAAATATAGAAAATAATTGTGAACATATATGATTACAATATTAATTAAAATGATAAAAAATTACGTGTCAATTGATAAAGAGTTGCACCTTTGGATTTTTGCCATTTTAATTTCAAGTAGTTATAAACATATACGATTACAATATTAATTAAAATATTGGGTCTTGGTAGAAATGTTTCAACACCCCAAATTTTATAGTAGACTATTTAACTAATTAAAATAATATTTCGCCGAGCTAATTTGATATTTAAAGTGTTTACAATAAATGTTAAAAAAATATTATACTTGTGACGAATTTTAGATATTTGATTTTGTAGTTAAAATTATGTTTATTTATTTATTTATACTATATTAAAATTAATATTTTTGAGAAAAAGTTAATAGCAGAGATGTCTAAATTAACATATTTGTTTATTAAAAAATCTTAGAAATAATAAAAAAAAGTATTTTAGACTAAACAATTATTTTCACCCTTATTTTAGATATTAATTTAGATTATTATTGTTATTTTGAATTGGGATTTTTTTTTTACACCTAAGAATTACTAGTTACACCATATTCCTACATCAGACACATACTAGACTCCTATGTATTAGGCCTTACAGCCTTTTTTTACTCAAGCTGTGTTACAAACATGGGTCAATTAATTCCTTAGCTGATATAGACGCGTGAGATCTGGTTTTGTTCCTCTTTATGAGTATGTGCCTATGTGGTACTGCGCACTTACATCATGTTGCCTTGGGTTGTGTGTCGAAGTTTCTTCCAGTTTTAATCAAACAAGATAAATGAATACATAATTAACGAAAAGAAAATAAAACACACAATTCTATTTTTTCTTCTTCAATTGTTTGTTTGGTTTTCAGTAGAAAAAAACGGAAAAGAAGAACATAGAATCCAAAAAAAAAAAAAATTAATATTTTTATTTTTAATATTGTTTTAATTTTTTTTTAATTTTTTCCAACTCTCTTTTCCTCCTTCTACTTTTCTCTTGCTTTTTTCCTTCAGCCCTCTTACTTTCCTTTTATAAACCAAAATGTATTTTTAGCGTCATTCTTCTATCTCAAGAAATAAAATTTATAATATAAATTAATTGAACATTCAGAAAATTATATATATCAACCATTATAAATTAATTATAAAATGCTTTTTGTTTATAAAAAATTATTTAAAATATTTTGACGTTATTTTTAAATTTTAAATTTTTTAATTGTAACGAACTAAAAGAAACTTTTAAATTAATTATTATTTTTATAAAGCAAATATTTTTAAACAAAAATATAATAAGCGAGCTCTAAAACAATAGTTTTGCGTGTGTCGAAAATAAGTTGGTGGGCGTGGATAGAAATTACTATTAATATAGCCTAAAGAATATAAAATCTGATTCAATATCTTTTAAATTATATTTTAAATTATATTTTTACCTTCATATTTTACTTAAACTACTCATTTTTTATTTTTTTTTATTTTTAATAACTAAATATTTTTTATTTACCATTAAAATTAATTTAGATTCCAAAAATTTAAAAAACCTTTCTAAAACACAAATGTATTTCAAATATTTTAATTTTTTTTATCAAAACATAAATCTGTTTTAAAAAATTTAAATTTTTTATTTAAATTTTTATTTATAAGCTTTTTGAATATATTTGTGTTCCGAGTAACTAAATTTTAATTTTTTATAACATAAATCTTTACCAAATTTTTAATTTTTTTCTTAAAAAAAGGGTAAAACATGATTTTTCAAGAAATACAATTGGGCCATTAAAAATAGTGGATATGCTACTAAAGGCCCGTTAATATGAAAGCCGAACCTCCCTATCCAACTCTCACTGCGTGAGCTACGCTAAACTTCATTCCACAGCCATGCCTGCAACTCCATTTTCGTGTTCCTTCCTCATTTTGCAACCGCGCTTCAATCACTACATTAACCCTATCTTCCGTTCACTCACCTACCAACTCTCTTCTTCACCGTTCCAATCCAATGTCAGACTCCACTGTGCACTCTCGCAAGCGGCAGAAACCGAATCTCCAACTGGCGGTCGCTCTGGTGCATTGTCTCCCGGTCCTACGGTCACCGGTGAAGTTCAGAAAATCGACGTGAATCCCCCCAAGGGGACGCGTGACTTCCCGCCCGAGGATATGCGATTGCGCAACTGGCTTTTTAACAATTTCAAAGAGGTATTTGAATTTAGACTCAAATTGATCAATGAAATGCTGAGTTAATTTATGGTTAAGCTTGATTACTGTGTTTGGATGTTTTGATTTGGATTTTTGTTTTGTTTTGGTTTATTGTGAGGATTAGGTGTCGCGGTTGTATGGATTTGAGGAGATTGATTTTCCGGTTCTTGAGTCGGAGGCATTGTTCACTAGGAAAGCAGGAGAGGAGATTAAGGACCAGGTAACTCTTTGGCTTTATTATTTTTGTTTACACTTTGCTATATTTAGATAAACAGCTTAGTTAAGGGTTTCGTGCTTACCTACAATTTTTTTTCTACAGCAATGGATAAAATAAAGTCTAGATGATTTCATATAAGTTATAAGATATTTTCATAAGCTATCCTGAAGAACATATAGAAATAAGCTAAAAACAACTTATAGACATGTCATAAGTTGTTTCCGTAAACTCACCCAAACAATCTTACAAGTACTTATGTAAGGAGATAAACTTAAATAAGTCAATTCAGACATGCCTATAGTCACTTTACTTCTTCAACTGATTGAGTGTTGGTTTAACATTGCCTGTTTTGAATTAGGATGAGTTTGGTTTAACATAGCAGAGGGGAGAGATTTCAATTGAAGGCAAGGGTATGAGAACGGTGGGGATGAGAGAGGTTTTAAACGTGTTGAGATTTTAATAAAAGGAAAAAGTAATGAACTTTTTACGCATTTGTAAATTGTAATATTTTATGTCATATTTAATTAATAAAATGATATTTAAGTCTAATATATATATATGTATACCCCTACTTTTGGAGGGAGCTAAAATTGGATGCTTCCCACCTATCCCAAAAATTGAATCAAACAACTATTCCCTTTTGTCCTTAATATAAGAAGAAATTACAAGAATCACAAAGACAAAGGAGCTTTTTAATGTTAGAAAATGTAAATGTTATTCCAAATGTACTCCTATTATTAAATGTTTTATATTTACTATGTGAGTGTTTAGGAAACATATCTCAACATTAAATAGGGGTATTTTAGCAATTAATGCACCTTGAAATGTGTTTCTTTTTCTTATAATAAGAACAATAAACACCATTTTTCTTCTTCTTAGAATAGGGACTGAAGGTAGTAAAGTTTAAAATAATCTCTTTCCCCGTTTGCCTCGAACCAAATGGACTCTTACATTTAGATTGGAATCATAAAAGGTTTCCATTGTTTTGGATTGTTTAAAATAAGATGGAGCGGATTTCATTATATTCCATCCAATACTGTTTCCCTCTAATTTCAAGAGAATGGGATGGAACAAGTCTTTTTCTCGATTCTATATTTCAAGTACCCAAAACAATAGAATAGTAACTTTATTCCTTTCTGTTCCATTTGACTTTGCTTTGCTTCATTTCATTTCATCCCATTACTTTCCACTCCACTCTTTTCGATATCCAAATTTGTGTACCTTCAAGTTTCTAGTATGGATGAGTTTATGTGAACATGTTCTTCTCTTCACACTTTTAATATGTTTAGAATAAAGATAGTTCTTTGTGTTTCTTAGCTTAGTTCTGAAGTGGTGAATCTGTTCGATGTCTGTCATGAACTAGTTGGTTTAGTATTATCTTGGGCGAAAATGTACGAGATAGTATATCTCATTTGAAGTTTATTCTCATGATTTTGAAAGACACATGCTTCCACGTATCATTATTTTAGTTCTAGATAAGCTTGAAGCAGGTCTTTATAATGTAAGTGTAGTAGCAGCAGAATTAAGTAGGGTTTCATGAATTATGGTGGTCAACAAATATCATCAAGGGGGATATTTATTATTACTAATTCGTAAATTCTTTTGTAGAAGTTCATTTATGTTTGATTAAAAACTTTGGTCATTGACCCATGTTTTTCAGTGTTTATTCAGTCAAGGCTTGTCTTTGTTATTCTGCATACTACTTACATTTGTAGCCAGAAAATATTTTGAGAACCAGACAATATATTATGTACAATGAGGCCTGTTAATATCATTCTAGTTTTTGACTCCAATAGGAGTTAGCATTTGCTTGAACAGAGCCATAATGTGGCCTTAAGGTAATTTAAAATCAATTGAGTTCTCCCAACTTAGCAGCTAGCATGTGAGAGACCCATAAATAGATGAATAGTTAATGAGTTTGTGTGTGAGGCAGCAATGGTCTTTATGTGATGCCTGTGCTTTAATGGCAATTGTGTCATACAAAAGCATGGCTGAATTATTCTTCAAAAAGTTATCATTGTCATAGCATGCTTTTTAACGAAATAGAAATTCCATTGAAAGAGAATAACTTACAGTAAGAACTTATGATGAAACATAAACGTATGTACATTTATATTGTGCAGCTTTACTGTTTTGAAGATCGGGGTAATCGCCGCGTTGCGTTGAGGCCTGAACTTACTCCTTCTTTGGCAAGGCTGGTGATACAGAAAGGGTAAAGTTCATTTTGATATGCCCATTTTAGGTTTACATACATCTGGAGTTTTGAACTTATGTCAACGCCTAAAACTTGCAGTTTAACCTACATAACTACTCATGTTTTCTTGAATGTGAATAACGGCTTCTCATCTTCATCATTGGTCTTTCTTCTTCTTCTTAGGAAATCCATATCACTACCATTGAAGTGGTTCACTGTTGGACAATGTTGGCGGTATGAGAGAATGACAAGAGGACGTCGTCGTGAGCACTACCAGTGGAATATGGATATCATTGGTGTTCCTGGGGTTATGGTATGTATGGGCTGCCTGGTCTACACATTTTTTATTCTTCTGTAATGGGGTCAAATGTTTTGTGATTGATCCAGGATGCTTGGGCTGAGGTTTCATTAGTTCATAAATAATGCCATTTTTAATCAAGAAATAATGACAATTTAATTATGTTAATGTAGCAGTTAGAGGTCAGATGTTCTTTGATAAGTTAATGCTCTCATTTCATTCATTCACTCCTCTCTTCCAACAATAGATGAACCCGTTTCTTCTTTTTGTTGTTGGGTCTCATGGTAACGAAGATGTTCCACATAATAAGTCATGAAATGAGTTGTTTTTTGTTATTCATATTATTCGTCGGCATGCCTGGGACAAACTTCTGTGGCTGGTTTGCACTATGTGCTTTATTTAATAAATTTGATCTATGGTACTTATAATATCTCTGAATGTATTGGAATCTAATATTTGATATGGACTTCAACACTATGCTTATTTTCATGTTGTAGGCTGAAGCAGAGCTTATATCTTCCATTGTTACTTTGTTCAAGCGCATAGGAATTACAGAATCGGATGTTGGATTTAAGGTTTCTAGTCGAAAGGTGTGGGTTTTATTCTCTATGAATGACAGACCAAGTTTCCTTCCACAGTGCTGTTTTATTGCATGTCCACTTCTCTTCAGGCGTTATTATATGATCAAGGGGTTTGTATTAATTAATATTACTTAAAGATACACAAGATGTCATGTACTCATGTATGCTCCTAAAAGCTGTTAATTTGCTAAGTGGTGCTTCTGGCTTCAAATTTAATGAATATAAATATTATTGTAGTTACTTGCAAAATGTATGGTAGATTGAACTGATAATTTTTTAGCTATATTCTGGATTTGGAGTTGAAATTTAAAAAGTTACTGACATGTACATTTAATAGATGTGTGTTAAGGCAGCAATAGGGAGCTGAAGGTTTATTTCAATCATATTGTGTTGTCAAAGCTTAGTTAAATTGTGCAAGGACCTAATACTATAGATCTTCACCCTATATACTTCAGGACAATATTACATTTTTTAAGTCCTTGCTATGATTGTTATTTAGTTTTTGGCAGCATGCTTGTAGCCATTCAGGATGCAATTATTGCATGTTGTGAAGTGGCATCATTTTGTTCACCTTATTTTTGCATGCATGTTTCAACTTTCTAGGTTAGCACAGTCTGCAATAAGCAACAATTAATTATTTCATTTTAACCTACTCACGTGGTTCTAGGTATGGCTTTAGTTTAACAATACCCTGTCACTGTTGTATATCTTCTTTCTTTGCAGGTTTTACAAGAAGTATTGAAGTGTTATTCAATACCTGATAATATGTTTGGCAAGGTCTGCGTCATTATTGATAAAGTGAGTTATGCATCATATTGGGGCCATTATGATTTATTTTCTAATAGTTGACAGTACTCTAAGGTTCTGGATCCTTGTTTGTTCCTAAAAAGAAAATATGATAAGAAGATCATGATAGACATCCTATGTGTTATTTTTGGTAAACTTTTATATGTGAATTTGTAGTGGCATTTTTTTGGGTCCTAACCTAAGCTGTCATATGGAGTGGTTATCCATTATTCTGTTATTTTTGGCTCCGTATTAGTTTTAGGCTTTGTTTGGTAAAAGTAAGCTATAAGCTAGCTGATAGCTAAAAAGTTAATAATTGAAAAACTAGTTGATAACTTATAGCTGATAATTTATAACTTATAGCTGAAAAGTTAATTGATTAAAATAAAAGTGTTTGATAAATTTATCTTTTGTAATTGTAAAATGACATAAAAGTAAACAATTATTTCTTTTTTTTTTTAATAGAAAAAGTACATAGTTATTTAGTTTTAAATATATTTATTAAATGTATAAAAAAAAATAAAAAATAAAAATGACAATGCATACCTTCGTCAATTTTGTGTTGTCCGGTAGAGATTCTTGCGATGTATAGATGTTGATTTTTTTTTTGTGAATTTTTTTGACAAGGAATTAAAGAATGAATGTGTTATGTAGAAGTAATAACACCCCTCTGTAAAAAATAAAATAGAAGTAATAGCACCAAGAAGAAGATACGAAAGAGAGTGGGTTAGTGGGACGGTTACGCTCATAAGGATAAATAAATAGTAATAAAAAATAATAAATGAAAGAAAATGTAAAAAGCTATAAGCTATAAGGTCAAACGCTACTTGAAATAACGTATCAGAATAAGCTATAAGCTGGTAGAAAAACTTGTTTACCGAACACATCCCATTTAATCCAACAAGCTTATAAGCTAGCTTATTGACGTTTGAATGCCTTACTCCATTTTTATTTCATGTCTGTCTCTGTAGCTACTGAAATTTCAATTCATTTTCTGACATGTTTCCTTGTCTACCATAGAATTAGGTATGACGATGCTGTCAATGAAAATTGCATTTGATTAAAAACTATCATTTTAAATTTTATGCAGATTGAGAAAATTCCAGTTGATGAGATCAAGAAAGAGTTGAAAGCTGTTGGTCTATCGCAGGAGGCTATTGAGGAGCTATTGCTAGTCCTTTCTGTGAAGTCATTGACCGAATTAGAAGGTCCGCCCTTTACATTTAAATTGATTCTGAAAATTTTCCAATAGGTATACCAAATTTCCTGAAAGTCTCATATTTAATAGTCAATGGTTGAAAAACACAAATAATAGCCAGCTATAGCTTTGTGCTTCAGACTTTGAGAATAGGTTTATTGATTTAATAACATAGATGCAAGAATAAGTCTCTTATGGCATGTTAATGGAAGATTTATTCCTTTTTGTAGTGAAGGATATTGTTTCTTATTTTTTTTTCTCAATCTTTTTTATGGAAGCTTCATTTTCCCAAAATATTCTGGACGAGATTTTGGAAACATGATAAGCTTGTTAGAGTATCATAGAGTTTGACCCCATTTCCTATTATTATTGGTGGGCTACTCGCTGTAGCTGGATCAAGTTTTTTCTTTCCATTTTTTTGTTGCATATCATATCCCTCTTGTTAGATTAAAAAATCCAGTTTCTTCCTACATCTCGAAGCCCATTTATGAAATTCGTATACTCTCTCCATTAGGTTATTATAAAAGACTTACCTGTATTAGGTTGTAAAAAACAAGTGTACAACTTCCATGAATCTAAATTTGGTTGAATTTAGAGAGACTCGGAGGCAGTGGGGAAGCAATTGCTGATCTCAAACAGCTATTCTCACTGGCTGAAAAGTTTGGTTACTCCAAATGGCTTCAATTTGATGCATCAGTTGTTCGTGGCCTTGCTTATTACACTGGCATTGTATTTGAGGTTAGACTTTCTTCATAGCTAATACCAGATATACATCATTATTTGCATTAATATAGACAGTTTAGGATCTTGTTGGACTAAACTGTTGCTTGTGGTTTTGTGGCTTACCTATGTTGTGTTACTTGATACATTTCTAATTGGATCATGAGTCATGACCTGATTTTGTGACAATTGTGTCAAAAGGTTCATTCAAATATTGAGAAGTTTCTCGGGGCTTTTATTTTCTAATTTATTTATATTCTTATGGTACATTAATGACACTGGGATTAAATCCATATTTTTGGTTTAAACTTTAAATGAGTTTTGACATTAGAAATTTACTTTTTAATTTTTCGCAAGATACTGTGAATTTCACACATACTCATGATTACTGCGAAGAGTATGATACATTGAAATTCATGAAGCCAGTGGCTTTGGCATGTAAGATGCCTAGTGATAATATTATTTCATGATCTCAAAGAAGATAAAATGCTTTTTTGAATTCCTATTCTGATTCTGTAATTTTTTCTCCTATTGAATTGTTTATTTTATTTATATCAAAACTGAAAAGGAAAAGAAAGAGTATATTGTACATGCTATTGCTTGATTAGTATACCAAAGCCTTACCGGCAATATTTTGCTGCAACCAAATTGCATTTTTCACCATGGTTGCCATTGCAGTTACAAGATATGAAAAACATAGCAATGTTGATTGCAGTTTAATTTTTAGCTCTGGTATAAAGTGGCTGTTGTTTTTTCTTTCTCTCTTTTAAATGATTAAATTCTTCAGTAGGGTTTTGATAGAGAAGGAAAGCTCCGAGCTATCTGTGGCGGTGGCCGATATGATCATTTGTTCTCAACTTTTGGTGCTGATGACATACCTGCTTGTGGTTTTGGATTTGGAGATGCAGTCATAGTGGAAGTAAGTCTATAACTTTTCAGTAGCAAGAGGAATTGGAAGCCACCATATTAAGTATAATAAACCATCAATTTTTATTTTTTTAAAAACCATCTAGGGCTTAATTCTTATGATCATGGTCTCCTGTCTATGACTATTTCCTTATGGTCCACGTGCTGTTTGATTAAATATCGGACCTTAATGTTTTATCTTGATACATGAATATAAATGTATTTTTGCTTTTGGGAAGAGTTGGCTTGCTGAAAAATTGTTTTGGGCAATGCCAATCAGAGACTTGGCAACTTGAAAAGCATTACAATGATAGAGATGTTCTCTACTTGTATCAAGAACTGCCTTCACCATAAGAATTGTTGCACGGCAACAAAATTTTAATTCTCAAAATAAATACCCAAACGAGTAATTTTACAAATGAAAAAATTGAATTGATGTAATTTAATTCCTTATTTCCCCTGCATTTTAAATTCCCTCGAATTATGAATTTCTCCATCCAAACACAACCTTGGTGTTTACCGCACACTTACTAGTGGAATTTGTTAAACTTAGAATGAATGCAAGTTGCAAAGGCGTACATGGGTTTGCGTTGTGCACATGACTAATGAGTTATGCCTTATCCTATGTGTATTCTTTTACTTTTTTATGTTTACTTGATGAACATTTCTTTTGTCTACTACCTCACTTCTGCTCTTCACCTATTTTGAATACATGCTCTCTTTTAAGTATAGATTAAGTTAAAAAACCTTTGCTGCTATTATTTTCTTCATTTCCATTTCATACGAGAGTTTCTGATCATTAGTTAAAGGTGATATGCATCTATTAAGTTGTTTTGGTTTACTCTGGGAACCTTTTTCCTACATACAATATGATTACTGGGGCACTGAACACTGTAATATCTGGCTTATTGCTTTCAAGTCAGAAGTTTCTATTAATGCTGATTTTTCTGCCAACTGATATCTTAGTTTTAGTTTTCATACCTTTACGTAGACTTTGTTTCCCTCCCTTTTCAACTATGCTCCACTTCTGTTTAATGTAACAGTTGCTCAGAGAGAAGGGTCTGCTACCAGAGCTCAGCTTGCAAGTAGATAACATTGTTTGTGCCTTGGATGAAGAACTTCAAGGGTATGCTGCTATGGCTGCTAACATTCTCAGAGAAAAAGGACAGAGTGTTGACTTGGTTTTGGAAAGCAAACCGCTTAAATGGTATAAATTTTGTCATTTTTGTTTCAGTTTTGGTCTATCTTTTGACACGGTCTAGGACTTTATGCTAGTATCGTGTCATCATTTGGTCAGTGTAGCTGACTATGCCTAGTGGGAAAAAGCTTTGGCTGTTTTTGTATATTTCCTCTTGCTTTAACTTGAAAAGAGAGGATAAAGGTGTGAATATGTTTTTTCGATTATAAAGTACAGAGGGTGTTGACAGTATATAGGCTATTTCTAATCTATCTAATTGAGAACAAGGAAATGGTATATAACAAAATTTGATCAAGGAAACTAGAGAAACAAATTTGTACAGTAACAAAGAGAGTCAAATCCTGCTAATTATGCCACAAAACACTTCTCTTAAATCATAATGAAAATTCCACAAGTCTTCTGATGAGATGTATCCTCTTTATTCTCTTGTAGGGTGTTTAAACGTGCAGCCAGAACAAATGCTGAGCGGTTGGTATTGGTAGGAAATTCTGAGTGGCAAAGGGGTGTGGTTGGTGTCAAAATTCTCTCCACTGGTGAACAGTACGAGGTTAAACTGGATGATCTAAAGTAAATCAGAATACTATCTATGCCTACACAGATTTATCAACTACTGCTTCTGTTCATATTTATTTTTTATCCAATCACTTCTCTTGCCCATCTGTGTTTCCTTATATAGCACTATGCTCAATAAGGAATTTTTTTAGTTTAAAATATTGATTTGATTATTTTGTTTTGTAATATAGATCTTTTCAACCTAGGATTGAAAGCTTTTCTCCATAACTTACCATATCTTTACTAAAGATGCTTACAATTGAAGGTTTACGCAAAACAAGTTTCTTTCAGCTTTAAACAGCTGCATTCAGCATTGGTCATCCGTATGATGATATTTCCAATTTATCATTATTTGTGGCCTTAAAGAAGTTTTTGAAGAGTTGGTCTTATCTCTTGCAAAATTTAGAAAGGCATTCAATTCTATATATTAAATGAATGAATGTGAATAGGACATAGGTCTCTTCTCAAGGGGTTTTGTGCTTTCACATGCAACTATCAAATTTAATAATGAATCCATCTATCCTTATTTGACCTATTTATCTAATTGATAATTAATCAACCACCCTAAGTAATCAGAACTACTTTTATTCACATTTATTCTTTATCCTAAGACTATGTTTATATGATTTGTTTTATTTGGAAAAGTTGAAATGCTAATGATTTGGTTATGTATTTTATTTTCCCAGATAATTTTAACAATATTTGGTTAGATTCTTATTTTACTTCTCACGACCCTGGTGAGTTCTATATCTGTATTTAATGCTTTTCCTTTCAAATTTGTAAATGTGATGTAAAGAAAGGAGCATGATGCAGTAGGTTGGGTTCAGTACAAATTATCAAGTCTTGGCATGTGATGAATCTGCATTTTCCTAGAATGTCTTTTTCTTGACAAAACGGATGATTGAAATTTAGATATTTCATTAATTAGGTCAAATTATTAAACATGTTGAAATTGTTCAAGCTAGTCTCGGTGAATGCAACCGTATGCTTATCTAAATAGAGGATGGCAGTCTAAAGTTTTTGCTTGCTACAAATACACAAATTTCTAGTCATTCTATAGGAAAAGTTACAAACTTAGAGAAATTAATAATGAAACAAAGATAGAAAGAATAAAAACACAGAATGTATATTTGGAAACTGAAAGAAAATGGTGAATAGAATTCACCTTTAGGGTTTCCTCTCCCAAGGGTCTGTCCTCTCCTTTCACAACATTTATCCTATTGATACACGATATCTCCTCTAATTACTTAACTTCCCTATCTGTTTAACTAACTGATTTCTCTTACTTTTCTTATTCCCTTTTATCCTAAAATATTGACATATTTGATGTGGCATGATTTTCTTGGGTTACCTACTTACTAACAAAGTTGTAATAGTTTGAGTTGATCTCAGAAAAGAAAGAAGCCTCATGGGGTGGCTCCCCAGAACAAATATACTGTTGTAATACTGAACAGACAATAAACTAATTTAAATTTAAACTGCATATTATAAATATACTTTTATTCTGCTTGGTAACCATGAATATGAAGAGTTCCTGCCATCGTATGGGTTGGTTTTACTAGGTAGGTAACTACTGCCCATTATATGCTTATAGGTAATAACATTAGACTACTAGTTTCGCAAACACAATGCACAACAGACTGATACAATAATAGTTCAGATTGATCACTGTCGCTAAGCTTTAGTTGGGTACAATTGTTCCCACTAGCCCAAACCCCATTGTAAAGAAAGCCCCTGCCTGCAACAACAGATAGATAAAGAAATGATCGCGTCCGAAGAGCAGATCATAGATTGCACAGTGCAGCATATATATCCCCACTATAATCTCCAATAGGTGGATCCTGTTGATTATAGTAAAAGGTCATAAGTATGCGTCGAATAAAGTATTGAGGAATAATACTAATACTCAAATATTGTAACTGCATTCAATACCATGCTTTCTAATGTCTATTACATCATCATGAGTCCAAATTGTTATAAAAAAGAGTAATAAAAATAATAATTGTATTCTGCTTGGGGTTTTCTCTGCATTCTAAGTTTATTTTAAAATATCTGAATTATTTTTCCTATATGTAATTGTTGAATGATTCAATGGAAATTTGTTGTGTTGGTTGAATAAATTACTTTATTTAAAGAGACTAGCTACAAAGCAGCCGGTACCTTTCTGTAATTCGGAACCATGGAGTTTTTGATGTTGATGGCTTAGCATTGTTCCTCTGTTTCATAGTATTTCCAAGTTTCTCAGTCACAACCCATTCATTGACACGATTTGCTTCCAAGAGTCCTATAATTGCTGCCTTAGTTCGATGAAGTGACATGACATTCTCGAAGAGGATCCAGAGTACTACTAGATGCATGGATCTGTCCCATATATAAGTGAATGTAGAATGATTTAAATAACTAAGGGAAACTGATTAAATTTTAAATTTCGGGAAATCAATTACCTTGGGGTGGAGACTGCATTTAGAATTGTAATGGTTGCTGGGATATATACCGCAATTTGCTTTTTCAGACTGACTTCTGGAACTACCACACAAGCTGGTATGACTATGCAGTAAAAGAAGAACGTGACCCAATGTGCAATTATTTTCCTCACAAAGAAGAATGCATAGATTAGATGAAGTCTCTTCAGAAGCGATACTCTCTGGATGATACACATGATATAAATTTCAATCAGTGTAAGAAAAGAGAGTAAATCTTGATTCTACAATGATTGAATTTAGTTTTCGTTGTTGATTAGGCAATTAGAGTTTACATACTTGGCAAAAGAGGATTTCCTTAGTCATTTTTTTAAGGAGATTGGCTGGACCACATGACCACCTGTGCTGCTGAAATCTGTATGCTTTAAATGTGCTTGGTAGTTCATTTTTGACCTAGTAAGCAACAAATATTTTCCTCATGAGATGGGGTGATTTATGTTTATAATCAAGTTTAAGCACAATATTGTACCAAAGATATTAGCCAATAATGGATAACTCACTGTTACATCACCCACGAAAACAAATTCCCAGCCTTTCAGACTTGCCCTAACTGCAAGGTCCATATCTTCCACCGTGGTTCGGTCTTTCCATCCTCCAGCATCTTTTATTGCTTGAATCCGCCAGATTCCTGCTGTCCCTGTATGTTTTAGAGCATGCTTATATAAGCCAATCTGCAAATGTGCTTGTCTGAAATTAATCTGGTGAGCATCTTGACCTACCATTAAATCCAAAGAATGAGTATGTTGAGGAGCCCACTTCCTGTTCAACGCTAAAATGATAATCAAGTGACATCTCTTGAAGTCGGGTCATCATACATTCCTCTGAATTAACTGTGCAGACATGAAAACAGTGTTTTAAAACTTTGATTTACTTAACTCATTAGTAAGGCATGCTGTCAGCTTGTCACACTGATGTGGCTGCAGCAGCTTAACAAGGTGATGTTACTGGTTTCTTACCAAATTTCCATCTCGCCTGAACCAAACCCAACTTTTGATTCTCAAGAAGGTAAGGAATTGTCTTCCAAAGAAAATCTGGATCTGGCTGGAAATCTGCATCAAATATTGCTACAAACTCGCAATCCTCAACATATTGCTTCTCTAAACCCTCTTTTAGGGCACCTGCCTTGTAGCCATTGCGATTTCTTCTTGTTTCATACTTGACATTCACACCTTTCTGCATCCATTTGTGACACTCCAACTCAACCAATTCCTGTATGTTATGAAAACACGTAGTTACTAACTTACTATAACCTTGCACACACTCACAGATACACAGGCATATTGGATTTTGAATGAAACTTTACTGGATTAATCGGATACCCTTAAGACTTGATTTGTTGAGTCATCCAGAACCTGAACGACGAGTCTGTCAGCTGGCCAAGAAAGCCCGCAAACTGCTCCAATTGAAAGCTTGTAGACCTGGAAGCAGAAATTATTATTTTTTAGCCGAGGTAATTCATCTTTACTCTTTAATATTTTCCAACATAACTGTATCCATCATTCCATCTTAATGGAAGCTCTTTATTTTTGCAATAGTAACCAACTTGTGTTCCTTTACTTTGTTAGTTAGCTGTGATTTATTATGTGTATGATTGTATAGATGCTAAAGTATATTAAAATAATGAATGACAGTCTAAAAGGACACCCTTAGTGAAGGATCTTTATAATATGCTAGACTTTGCTGGTAACGCTAAATTGTGCATAAATTAACCAACCTCGCCCATCCCCCAAATGAATGAATAAAAATTAGTAATTAGGAGTAAAGGAATTATTTATTTAGGACACAATGAAATGTTCGACAACACACTATCTAGTTGATTGATTTCTTTCCATTTAAAGCCTACCATAACTATTTGTACTATTTACAAATGATAAAAGGATGTGCTGAGAATTTAGTATGGTTGTTCATAATTATAAACCAATTGTGACTGATCGGGCAACTTGAACAGCACTTTGGGTTAGGTTATCTTATATCAAATGGTAAATATGCCCAGATACCAAATAATATATACAAAAATGCATTATTTGCAAGACTTCTTAATTACAGAGCAAAGTTACCTCTTTCTCATTATACATAGGTATTTGGATCAACACCATGGGGTATCTTTTGTTTCTCTCTATGTTCTGTTTCATGGCATCCAACTTGTACTTGGTGTATTTTTTCTTCCTCAGCACTTTGACAATCAAAATTACGGCTGCCATGCCTACTCTTTCAAGAAATAGCATGACTGACATAATTGAGCATAGTATGACTGCTAGTTTTAGAAGTGGTATTATCACAGGGGCTCTTATGGATTGCCAGGCATAGCGCAGACTGCTTGAAGCATATCCTGGAATCCCGGCTTCAGGCTCCTCAAAGATTAGGCTTCTCATGGTTTTTGGGGTTGTAGTTATTAGGCTATACAGAGCCTGAAGATAAAGCCACTGTTGGGTTGAGGCAATTGTAGGACAGGACAATGGTTTATTGCAGGCAGGGAACAGATGGGTGTAGGAGATGAAACCTTCACTTTAAATAGGAAGAAATGCTTGGTAGGAAGACGAGGACACGCATTCGGGTTTAGGTGTAAGAACGTAGTGTGATGAGTGAGCTATTAAGGAAAGATCTATCCTTTTTTGAAAGACACGTTATTCATGCAAACAATTGTGTTGCAACGTAGCTACTTGATTGCTGGATATGTCTTTTCTTGCCGACAATTTGATCAGAAGTTTTACTGTCAATGATTTTGATCAGTGTAATTACTGCTTCTATCGTTCGATCAAACTAATGAGATTCTGTTATATTGTAAGTAAATATTGGATAAAGGCCAACAGGGTCAAGCCGGCACTTTTTGTACCTTACTAATGCTTAGATGCAATATTTTTTTAGATTGATTTTGTGCTTTTTTTACACAAGATTGAGTTTCTATTTGGGATCATATTCATTAATAAAATGCGGGTAAAGGAATTTAATTATCTTTTGTGATCAATTTTCTTTGGAAATGTTGGTAAAGGAATTTTAAGTACTTTATATTTCAACATAAAGTACATTAAATTCTTTCATGGATCTTTTATTAATCACAAAAGCAAATAAACAAAGTCCTATATATATTTTAATCTTGCTCTAAATGTTTTTACTGAAATTTTAGTTTATGATGGAATTTGTTGTTGGTGAATCACACAGGAATGAAAAGCTATAGGGTTTTTGCATTTCCTAAGTTTATGTGGTAGTAGTGATAGTATTAAATAAAATTACTATTATCAATATGTCAATTCAGTTAATAAATCTTTTTTTTTTTTGAACAAATGGGTCTTCCTTCCCTACTATAGAGAACATGTTTGTACATTGTCATAAAATTGTAGAATTTTTATTTATGTGAAAACCTTTTATATATGCTTTGTAAATGGGAAGATAGATTGTTTCCCTTTATATATGCTTTGTTCCATTTCTTCTCAGTAATTTATTCTTTTGTAAAATAACCGCTTGAGGAAACAAGAGATTAGAGGGTGGTTTGAGAGTGAAGTTGAGGAATGATGGGGACAATCCTTTGTTAGAAAAGTTTGACACAGCTGTTGAAGAGGGGGGTGGCTATAAAAGATAATAGTGTGCATATATTAGTATTTTATGTTGAAGATTAGGAGTTTCTTGATGGTATAATTGATAGCTAGAAAGCATAAAATTTCCTTTTGAAAATTTGGCAGGTAAAGACAGAAATGTTCCCTTTCTTTCTGCAATAAATTTCTTATTGATGGATGTCATCCTTTCCTTTATTAACTGGCATTAAAATTTTAGTTTCTCTGAACCTTCTTTTTCTCATTTAGAGATTCACAGAACGCACTATAATGTCTTTTTGTTACTTAGGTCAGAGCTATTTTTGTAAAGTACTTTGTTTTTTTATCCTTTTCCATGTTTTGATACGGAAGAAGGAAAGTCTAGTTATCTAATTGACTCTGAGGACTGGAATTTAGTGAGGCCAGTTTTGTAGTTGAAGCTATTCCAAGGAAGTAACCAAAAGAATCTACTTTGCTTTATAGATATTTTAATGTTGAAATATCTAGTCTATGTGCTCTGATTTAATAATTAATCTAAGGCAGATTTTTTCAAGAAGTGATCACTCTGAAAAATCGACCATATAGATATAAAATTACATATATTCATGTCTTACTCAGATAACATGTTTTTCTCTGCAACATGTAGTCATCTGGATTTATCAAAATATTCACTTTTTAAATGTTGCGTTGCATGCACTCAAGCTCAACAAGGACAATATTTTCGAGTTCAGCCACAGTCTCCCTTCCTTATCATGAAATGTTTGTTACACATGATGGGAATAGGGGGAATATACGTTTGCATGGCTGCTTCCTTCATTCTGCTAAATCTTTTGGCTTCTGCGATTAGAGGTAGAAACAACATATCAATTACCAAGTTAGTGTTTCGTGTCAGTTACAACTTACAAATGTAGTAGAGGCTTCTAAATGTTTTGGTTTGCAATAGTATATATTTCACTCTTGTATATGTCTATTGTATGTGTGAAATGGTGGCTATGAAACAATAAATATAGGTATTATGTTATTGGTGTATCATCGAGCAATTGTGCTGCTCTTGGGTTGGGACTCTAACGCAGCCTTGACAGTTGACATAGGCTCTTGAAAACTTCATTAGCATGTCAGGTAATATTGAGTAACTAATCAATTAAATCTCTTATATTTTTGCGCATCAGTACCCCGAGTACAATATGATGAGCTTCAGGGAATTTTATTATGCATGTCCCTTTATATAACTTCCCTTCAACTCTTTCATCTGTTTACCATACTACAACTCAGGTACATAAGATTTTGTTAGTTGTTGAAAGTTTTCTTGTATCTGCCATGTAGATATACTTTGCATTTAGCTTTCCAATTTGCGCCCATTACCATATTAGCATGGAGTTTTTACTGTTTTATTGCATACCGATTCTTGTTGGACGGTAAACTAGTGAAAAGGGGGTGTTTATGCACTCATTCTGTTATGATTATTTGGTTTCAGCCGTTACAGTTTATAATGGAAGAGAACAATGTATTACCTCGTTAATATTTATTACAGGTAGAACGAAAGTAATTAGAAGTCTGTAGGATAGGTTAGATAAGGTTGCGTCGTGTGTTTAAGGAACAATTTTTAGGACTATGATCTATGGGACAGCCTTGGCACGTGCCCATGATACGCTAACTTCATTTAGATTGTGAATTTCTGTTGTAGTGATTAATTAATTTAATAAACTTTTTGCATCTGTCTCTCAGCCTATTATCATTCTGTCTGAGTTTCTATCATTCACACTATCTTATTTTGTCAACATCTTTTTATCTGTCAGTGCTACACAACTCCAGCATATGATATATTTAGATTTTACTAGATTTACCGAACGCACGTGTGTTCTCAATTTTGCTATATATATATAAGCTTTTCATCTTTAGATTTTACTAGATTTACCGTAAGCTTTTCATCTTTAGATTTTACTAGATTTACCGAACGCACATGTGTTCTCAATTTTGCTATATATATAAGCTTTTCATCTTTTTGGTTCGTTCGCATAAATTGTTTAAATCTTTCGGGGAGCATAATGTTCCAGTCTTCATTTAAGAAGAACCTCTTCTTAAATGAAAAACTAACGAAACCGGTCGTTTTCTGGTAAAGGAAATCAGTATTACCATACTGCTGAAGGCTGATTTTGCATGTCAATTAAATCTTTCTTTTCATGTTGGATGGCTGGAAGCACTTGGCCATAGGTATAAAGCTTAGGATAAAAGTTGTCAAAATTGAGACCCTACCTAGGATTGAGGAGAGGGAAAGATCCTAAAATTAATTGTAAGATCCTATATGTAATGTAAAAGTACATTTTATCATACATATATGTGTAGAAATAGCACAAAACCTACATATAATACATAACTATGAAATAGGGTTAACTCTTGTTTTTGACAAAGGAAAACTAGTGCATTTCATTAAAGTTGCTTGAAAGTTAGTTTTGTAAATATTTTAGCAAAATAAATATTTATGAGTTGAGGTTTACGGTGTTCTACTGCAATAGCAATTTGACGGATAGTATTAGAATTGAGTTCATAGAGGGAGTTGGGAATTGAGTTGAAGTGAGTGAATGAGACACTCCACCCCTCTTCTCTCCTTGCGCAAGAAAATGTTGCATCAATGCTTCTTTACCTCTCATCATTCTTCTACTTCTTCCCACGCCGTTCATTAGTACATTACCATATTGTTGGTTTTATGTGTGGATAAATTTTCTCAAGAAATATAGTTGGGGTTTTTTAATTATCTAATTTTTTAATATTTTATTATTTTGAATTTAAGTTTTAGATTTTAATTTTTCTTTATTTTAATTGGTTTTATTTTATAAGAACTAAAATATTTAAATAACCATTTTAGATTTATTGAATTTTAAAATAACTAATAAACAATTATAGATCTGATAAGGCTTCCACGTCACTTCATTTAATTTTCACATCTTCCAAATTGGATGTTAAATTGAAAGTTTGTTAAAATATCACATTTAAGCCTTTTAAAAATTTATTTTATATAATATAAATAATACTCATGTACTGTTGTTTTTCTATTCAACAAGTTCTAATCATAATGATTAAATTGCGTTAATTTGTTTTAAAAAAATAATAGAACTATTTTAAAATAAGTGGTTGGATTTGGTTTAAACGTTTCAATTTTTAAAATATTTTATCACAAAATAAGAACCAAATCAAGTTTATTAAGTAAATTTATTTTTATAAATTATAGATGACACAAATGTTTGTCATTTGTCAATTAATTAAATACTAAATTTTTATAAATCCATTAATTAAAGAAAAAATCTGTCTTTAAGTCGTAGCTTAATCGATGAAAATGTTGTTATTGTTAAATTAAGTATTATATCTTGCATTCGAATCCGTATAATAAAATTATGATTGAGTTTTGGCCGGTATTTGTATTATTTCAATATCGATAGAAGAAAAAAAAAAAGGGAAACGAGTATTAAATTAAAAGAAAATATTATAATTTTATGTATAAATTAAGTACAAAATAAATATTTATCATTTATTATTTATTTAAAAAATTAATTTTTTAAAAATTAATTAATCAAAATAGAAAAATACATTTCATTAATATTACGTCTCTTAAGTGCTTTATACCTACACTAATTATAACCATAATTTACTATATTCACTAAACAAAAGATAAATTGTTTTATATTAAATTAGTTAAAAGACTGTATGTCACAAATAAATTATAATTTGATACATAATTTGTATGTTTTACTTGAATGTCTTTTTGATTGCAATATTACATTTTATATTTTATAATTTAAATTTTCTTACGTAACAGAAGTCAAACACCTTAAAAATAGAATCATGGTCATCTGGCCGATTTCAGGAACATTGGAAATAGAAGCATGCATAACCATTATATTACTATTATATATATATATATATTAATTTATAAATTAATAAAAAAATTACTCACAAATTGTACAATATAGTAAGTAGCAAATTATTATTATTATTATTATTATTATTATTATTATTATTTATTAGTATTTTATTTTTTAAAATATTATAATTAGTGTTGGTTTATTAAATAAACACTTATTTAATTAGTATTTTTAATGTATTTTATTTGAAATTTATAATATAATTTACTATTTTTAATAATAATAATAATAATAATAATAATTATTTATTAATGTATTATTTATTGTTATTTTTATTTATTTTAATCATTTTTAATTATTATTATCATTTATTAATGTATTATTTATTTTATTAATATATTAAAATCATATAATAATGGTCA
>JBBPBS010000753.1:3147731-3157783 GCA_037974835.1 Cicer judaicum | reverse complement strand
GATATTATAGCATATAATATCTAAGAGTTATTAGATAAAGATACAATCACATAACATCTTTAATGAAATTTAATCGTTAATTAAATCTAATAATTATTATTAATAATTTTCATTTGTATTAATTTTCACTAAATATTAAATACGCTCCTGTATATATTAATCCAATTTGATTTCTTCTAGGTAAAAAGAAATTATACACTAAATATTAAATACACTCCCTGTATATATTAATCGAATTTGACTTCTTCTACGTAAAAGAGAAATTTTAAATTACAATATAAAATGTAATATTGTAATACGACATTCAAATATAAAATACAAATTATATATTAAACTATTATTATTTTATTATAATTAATTTGTAATATACAGTATTTTAATTGATCTACAATGAAAAAATTTGTTTCATAGTCAACTCGAATTAAAAATTTCTTAATAAAAATATTATTTTAATATTTTTTTGTTGCTATAATATTGCTATAAAATGTATTCATCCTTCAACTAAACCACCACATATCTTATTTTATAATCTTTAGGAACAATTAAAATATTAAGATGAAGTACGAAATCATAGTTACAAGTGTTTTGTTGGCGGTGATTATAAGTTGTGTGGAAGCAAAGGAAACAAATAAAACAAATGCCTTCCCTCTTAAAACAACGGTTGATATTGTAAATGATTTGCCAAGTCCTAATCTCTTCGTACATTGCAAATCAGCTGATGATGATTTAGGAATACACGAACTTGTAAGGGGGGCTCACTTTAGCTGGAGGTTCAGACCCAATTTTATTGGAACAACTTTGTATTGGTGCAATTTCAGTTGGAATAATTTCAAAATTAGTCATGATATTTACACTACTGCCGAATATAAAGACAAGTGTCGCGAACTATGTAAACGAAGTGTTAGAGAAGATGGAATTTATTATTATGATGAGTTCACGTTAGTTTGGTTTAAGAAATGGTAACATAAAATCCAAGTTATTGATTAATATAAAACGAATAAATAATATTCTTATTTATTTAGTACCATCTTTTTATCTATTTATTGCAATTTATTTTTAGTTTCAAGTTTTTCCTATCTTAATCATTATTACATTAATTTAAATTTACATTAAAAAAATAAGGGAAATGTATATTTTCCGTGTTGCTTTCTTAATTCACGTAGAATCTTTTGCCTTTTGTTGTTGGAGGTTAAAGTTTTATTTTTAATTTATAATGAACATAGTGCATAAATGATAAAACTTATTTTAAAATCTTTAAATAAAGTCTGTAGTTCCTATAAAATATCATATCATATTTCTAATTATTCTTTAATTTGATAGTTTAAATCAAAATTGCTTTTGAGTGGATACTTACAAAAATAGGTTTGAATGTTTATTTCTTTGCAAAGATTACTCATTCATTTATTTATACTTATTTTTTTCATATATCAATTAATTTTGTAAGAGATAAAATATATATTATTTATTATAAAAAAATTTTTTATCCAAAACAAACGAACGCTGTTTTTTATTTAATGTTAAGTCTTTCAAGTAAATGGACATTTTGTTCTAAATAAAAAAAAATGTCTCTAACCTAACGAAAGAGGTTAAAGAGATCGATACTACAAATTTGTATCACCATAACCGAAGATAAATGATAAAATAAAATATAAATATATTGAAATAATTATACGATCATTATTTGACAATTATACAGTCAAAAGCAATTTTAACCGCAATTATCAAAACAATTTGAGTTGATAAAAATCACTTTTATAGAAATAAATTCAAACATAAATGAATTTGTGTTCAGCTTAAAGTTAACCGAAATCAATTTTATCAAAATCACTTATTATAACAGCATAATCATTAATCAATCGCATGATATTCCTCAGTTATTTTAAATTGCCTTAAACATGTAGAACTTTTTTTTTTCTCAATACATTTTTCACATCAAATATTATTGAATTTTATTAATGATAAGTGTAACACCCCAACCAATACCGGAAATGTTACGTTTTTGTTTGTTGGTATTACTGAAGGGTTGGAGTGATAGTAGAATTGTGATGAGGCGGTACTTTGAAAAAGGGGACGCGAGAAGCTTGTGTTTAACTTAGTAAATATAAAAGGCGTTTGACTTAGTAAGTATTTAACTTACATATAAAAAAAAAATTCAAATAAATAAAAGAGCGTAAAATTCAACCCGGTCATAAAAATAAATAAAAATTTAATTTCATAAAAATATATCAATATTAACTATTGAGTGTCACGCAAATACTCAACATGAGACACATGTTATCTCTACTACCTTTTATTTTCTTCAACTTACAAAAAAAAAAAAAACTTAACATATTTTAAAATACAAATAAAAAATGGCATTAACATCAAAGTTAATTTAATGGTACAAAATAACTTCTATACTAAAAAATACCAATATAATGAATCCTATTATTTTTTTTTCTTCGTTTGGCAATACTAGCACGCATCTTGCCAAACACTGTTTGTATGGATTATAAGAATGTTTGGATTTAATTTTGAGAAGATGATTTTGGACTTTAAAACACTAATAAAAGATATATATTCTCATTTATTTAATTAGTGCCATCTACCTTGTTTTGCAATTATTCATATATATTTATTCTGCAACACATAGTCATTTGGATTTTTATCAAAATATTAACTCTTTAAATTTTGCGTGCACTCAAGTTTAATATACGTATACAATATTTTGCACATCAGCTATAATGTCCCTAAATCTTAAGTCTTTTTTACTCGAGACATCATTTTATTAATTGAAATTTAAGTTAAAAAAATAATCATTTTATTAATTTAAATTTAAATTTACATTGAAAAAGTTTTTATTTTTATTAAAATAAAAATAGTACTATCTGATCCAGTGATCAAGAAAAAAAAAACTCATCAACAATATACATAAAAATATACATAAAAATTGTAGAAATCAATAAAAATTAATATAATTCAAACAACTCAATTAATGTTTTTTATCGGTCAGTGGTCAAGAATAATGCGAGATACATATTTATCGGTGTTCGTTTATGTATACTATAGGTGGTATCTTATATAATCTATTAAATTAACAAATCATTTGTAAAGCTTAGATAATATTGATTTTGGTGGTAGTTTCCATAAGTCCCTTGCTCAAAATATATTATCGGAAAAATGAGTCATTTGCCTTATAAACACTATACCAATATGAGAAGAACAAAAGTAATTCAATGACGAACAAACCAACATCACTTTCAAACGATTTAATCATAAATAAAACACAAAAAAAATAATAAATATGTGAGTAAACTACTTATTTAAATAACAGTAGATAACAAAATAACTTGGAGGAGTGATTTTGGATAAAAAAAATGATCCTAAATCATCTGTTAATGGATGAAGAGGATGAAAAACTAGGTTATTTTTTTAAGGAGGTAGAATAGTTGCTAAACCTTGTTTGTATGGATTACAAGAATGTTTGGATTTAATTTTGAGAAAATGATTTTGGACCTTAAAATCGATTATAGTTGGTGTTTGTTTGATTTTATGATAATTAAAACTAATTTTGAATAATTTGAATTTATATAATTGATTCTAGTTAAAAATGAGTTAAACATAACATACATGCTTTACATTTTGATTTCGTAATTGAAAATGTGATATGAGTTTAAATTAAAGTTGTTTTCTGACCAAATAATTATTAAAATGTTTTTTTGAATGTTTATTTATTTACATATATTATTTATTCATTTATTTACGTCTATTTTTTTATTACCAAAAAGAAAAAAATGAACAACGTTGTTTACTTAATTTCAGATTGTTCAAGAATATGGACCTTTTATTCTAAATAAAAAAAAATGTAAATGGGTATATCTACTAACTAAATAAAGCTCAAGCCCTTCTACGTTATCTCTTATAACCTAGCGAAAAAGGATAAAAAGATCGCTATTACAAACTTTTATCATCATAACAGCGATAAAAATAAAATATATGAAAATGCATGGCTATATGAACGTTATTTGACAGTTATAGTCAAAATCAATTTTAACCAATGTTATTCAAACAATTTGAATTAATAAAAATCACTTTATTAAAAATGTATTTAAATATAAATTAATTTTTGTTCAATATAATGGTAACCAAAATTAATTTTATTAAAATAATTTCTTTTAATTTTTTTAGTTATTTATTTTATTTTTATGTTAAATGTAATATTATAAATTAATATAGACTCAAAATTAAACTAAATTTATAAAAATATCAACTTTGTAGACATAATAATAACAAATATAAATTATTTATTAAACAATATTTTACCTGAAATTATTTTTAATTGGTCAGATAAAATTAAATTACAACAGTAAACACATTCAATTCAGGTTATGGCTATAGTTCCTCTGTAATAAAATATATATTTTGCAGTATCTTTTTGCAATCATTCCTGTATATTTATTGTGCAACACATAATCATGTGGAATTTTTTAATCAAAATATTAACTTTTCAAAATTTGCGTGCACTCAAGTGTAATTTATATATATATATATATACACAATATTTTGGACATCAGCTATAATGTGGGTTTTCTTTAATAACCCTATTTTTAAATTTATTTACTTAAATATTTTATTTTAAAAACTATTAATCAAAATATCATTTTATTTTTTAAGTTATAAGTCGCCATTTAAAACGGTGACTTCTTTAAGAAAAACCACGTCTCAAAGAATAACTTCTTAAAGAATTTTTAAAAAAAAAAAAATTTAATATTTTTTTAAATAACAAAAATAAAATATATATATATATATATATAATTAATATAATTCATAAAAATACATAAATATCAATTTTAAATTACATAGTTCATTCATAAAAAACATTACAAATTTTATAAAAATTAAGATAAAATTAATGTCGAAGGTGGCCTCTAGTTTCATATTGTCGAGGCTTTCTCACACATACATGATTTTGATGACGCGATGCGCATCATAACTTATTAAAATAGATTTTTATTACCTTTTAGGGATCTTTTTGACTATTGGAAAGTTGAGAGACTTGTGCCCTAACAAATAAACTCAAAGACGACCATTTCTAACACCATTGGAGTAGTTTTATTAAGAATCATTCATGAATATTTCTTGTAATTCTTCTCTATTCCTTATCTTTTTTTATCTCTGTCATGAGTAACTCAACCTTATTTGTTAGGGATGAGTATAACAAGATAAAACCCTTATTTTTTCTGATTTGATTTCTAATTATATGAATTAATATTGAATTATTTTTTTAATCTATGTGCTTAATGCTTTTTATCGCTTGATCAACATTAAAATTTTCTATGATTTGTATTTTAAAATGGAAGTGGACTTTATGAATGTTTGCGATGAGAAATTCATCAATTTGTAGTCTATAAATACATGTAAGTCATGATACTAATTAAATTAGTTGCAGAGACAAAAATTAAAATGAGAATTCCTGTACGATTATAATGCTAAATTTTAATCTTAAACCCACTAAGGAATTAAGTGTTACTTTGGAATTAAAGATTCTATCACTAAGATATTAAGGCACGAATAATAAAGAGAATTTGGTAATAATTCAATAAATAAATTTAGTAACTAGGATCAAATTAGACACCAAAGTTGGATTCAAAGTGAAACCCATCCGTGACATTTTTCTTAGTATAAAGGATCAATTTTATTACCGTTTATAATTTAAAATATTATTTCAATCAATTCATAAACTTTTTGTTCCATTTTAGTAATTAAATATAATTCAATAGTAAAATGCAATCTTTGAGTTCGACACTCGATACTAAAATTTTAATTATTACTTGCAACGATTCAATATACTTGTTGAAACACTATCATATTGCTTACAAAATTTTGAATATGGTGTAGCGCTAATCTATGATTATCATCATTCCATAACAATTCCATTTAGATGACAATAAAATTGTGACTAAGAACAAAGAAGAAATATGTATTTTTAAAGAGTAGAAAAGTGAAGTTGTGAAGAAATATAAAAAAGAGTGAAGAAATATGATTATAAACTTGACCTATTTATAAAGAAAAAATATGTATATTTAAATATATACATGTTCAATTAAGGACTTCAATGACCAATAGAATCCTATGCATGACTTCACACAAGAAAGCACTCTGAAAATGAACACTTCTAGACGGAAAAGAGTGAACATGATGGAAAGGATTAGATTGGATGGAGAGATTGTCACATTTTTTCAACTTCCCAATGTGTGGGAATATATTCTGATTCGAGCCAAATTGCTTGTTGGAAAGGAAATTTCTCAAAGCACCATTCAAGGTTGCCTTTTGGAATGACAACTTGCAGGAATTCTGTCACAAGATCGCCTTTTGGAATGGTGACTTGCCAAAGCATATGTCACGAGGTCACCTTTTAAAAAGGAGACTTGTGTCATAGATGACATGCAAGAGTCTCTGTATCACAATATCATAATATCACAATTCGTTGCAGGAGTCCGTGTATAAGTATGACATATCATTTTCACTATATTTCATCTCAATTTCTTATATCATATCAATGACACCAAAAAAATATAGTTTTTCTGATTTATTACAATGGTGAAATATGTGAAAGACAAGATATTGATAAATATTTCAAAAGTGAGAAAAAAAAAAAAGATATTCGATTTCATTTTGGATGCAACCTTACTTGAAGAAAAAAATTGAAGCAAAGTTGAAGTTAGAAAATAAGAGGGTGTCTAATATAATTTTTTGACACTGTGTCTCATTTGGACAAAGCCTAGTCCATTATGAATTGTTAAATGTTGAAGATGACAAAGATGTTGAACTCATGTTTGATGTTCATAAACAGTGGTTGCAACTCAGTTCTATTGAGTTATATGTCACATTTGAGGATGGTAATCTATTGTACGATGTTGGTCAACCGTCATCCTCAACTACACATCACCCTGAATACAATTTCCAAACACAAAACACTTATTATTTTCAAAATTATGAATCTTACCAACCTAAACCATACCAACCCGAACCATACTTTGATCAGGCCGAACCATCTGAACATGAACCATCTCAACCTGAACCGTATATTTCACTAGATGATGTGGCCGATTTTGATTAGCAAGAAATAAGTTAGGAGAGTGAAGAAGAAACATACTTTGACGAGGAGGACGAGGACGATAACAATGGCGACGTTTTAAAGCCAGAACCTCATGTAATTGCAACGACATACAATCCACCATTCCATATGCGTAATCTAAACTTGGATTATGCTTACCAATCTTGGTAATTTGATATGCGTTCTAATGAACCACCTCCATTAGATGCATTTTTTGAGATTGTAATGAAGTTTAATAGTAAATCAAATTGTCAACTTGCAATTAAGTATTATCACATAAACCACTCACTCAATACCGTGTAGTGCAATATGATCAATACAAGTATGTAATTAAATGTGTGAATTCACAATGCTTGTTCAAATGTAGGACTTCACTAAGCCAAAAAAATAAGTAATGGGCGATTGGTCGTTTGAAGGGGCCCCACAATTGTGCAAATTCCTCTATGTCACGGGATCATATCAAGCTTGACTCTAACATCATATGCGAAAGCATAAAGTCGACTTTGAAAGTTGATCCATCAATTAAAGTGAAGGTGATCATTGCATATATTCGGGAACAATACAACTACATAATCACCTATAGAAAGTCATGGATGACAAAGAACAAAGCTATCAAAACAATTTATGGGAATTGGGAAAAGTCTTACAATGACCTTCCAAGGTGATTGTTGGATATGCAAATATTTCTTCTAGGAATTATTGTGGAAATGGAAGTATCACTTGCATATTCTGATAATACTCTATTACAAGGGTAAAAAAATTTTAAATGACTATTCTGGGCTTTTCCTTCGTGCATATATGAGTTTAAATTTTGTAAATAATTTATCTCAGTGGATGGAACTTGGTTGTACGACAAGTGCAAGGGGATTATTTTGCTTGCTATTGCACAAGATGGAAACAAAAATACATTTCCTATTGCTTATGCACTTGTCGAAGGTGAGGCAAGGGGTGCTTGGAGTTTTTTTTTTGAAAAATCTAAGAAGGTATGTAACACCTCAAGTCGACGCTTGTTTGATTTTAGATAGATACGAATCCATTAAAAGTGATTATAATAATCCAAATAATGGTTGCCATGATCCTCCGTCAACATATGTCTACTGCATTCGACATATTGCACAAAATTTCATGAGAGAGTTCAAGGACAAGGAATTTCAAAGAAAACTTGTTTGTATGGATAATGATCTAATTCTTCTTAGTATATTTTCCACTTATCACTTTATAATATTTGATAATTTTTACATCATTTATAACAATATATGCATTGAATGAGCCATTATTTAAGACTATGACTTATTCTCAAGGTCGACGATAGGGACACATGACAACTAACGTTTTTGAGTCAATCAACGCAATGCTCAAGGGTATACGCAATCTCCCAATCACTAGTTTGGTACAATCAACATACTATAGATTGAGAGTTTTATATGCAGAAAAGCGACAACATTAGGTCTTATTTATTTTTGGTCGAGTATACACAGACGATTGCATGGACAAGATTAAATATGAAGTAGGTAAATCTGATACTCAATAAGTCATGTAATTTGACCGAAATTGTTATTCTTTCATGCTAGATGAAACAATAAACTCAAGAGAGGTGTGACCGATTGATCATTTTGAAGTCAACCTTCAAAGAAAATGTTGTGGTTATGGAGAATTTCAAGCTATACATGTTCATTGTTCACGTGTCATATATGCATGTTCTTATACGCTTGTCAAAACTATTTAGTGCTTCTACCTGACGTGTATAAGGTTATTAATTTATTTAATATTTACAAAACCTATACCAAATGAAGGATATTGGCCAACATAAAAAGGTGAAACATTGTATCACAATCTTGAAATGCGGAGAATTAAAAAAGGTCGTCCAAATAGTACTCGTATTAGAACTGAAATGGACATGAAATAAAAGGTATTAAGAAAATATGGACTATGTCGGTTAACTGACCGTACTCGAAAATATTGTTAAAATGTTATATGCAGCTCTAGTCAATTTATGTAATTTCAAATTTGTGTTTATTTATTTTTTGAATTATATATATATATATATTGTTTTTATTATTAAAAAAAATTGATTTTTTTTTAAAAATTCGCCATTTAAAACATGGACTTCTCTAAGAAAGTCACCATTCTAAATGACAACTTATAATTTAATAAAAAAAAAGGTATTTTAATTAATAATTTTCAAAAAAAAGTATTTAGATAAATAAAACCGCTATGATGTGCCTTCCTTATCGAATGAAATGTTTGTTACAAGTTATGATAAATAGAAAAACATGTTTAAGATTCCTGTAAGTTATGGTTTTTAGCCACGGTCATACGAGAAATTGAAATATAAAATTATTGCTGCTCCCTAAATCTTAAGTTCTTTCTACTCGAGACGTCATTTTATTAAATTAAATTTACGTTAAAAAGATAATCATTTTATTAATTAAAATTTAAACTTATATCAATTTTTTTTATATTAAAATAAAAATAGTATAATCAGATTCAATAATCTAACTAACTACACTAATGTCGTCCACCGATCAATAATCAAGAATAATACAAGATATATGATATTTAATGTCATTCAACTTTCTAAACAATTATTTGTTAGTGTTCGTTTATCTATATTATATGTGGTATCTAATATAATCAATCAAGTCATGTGTAGCCAAGTTATTTGTAATGATGAGATAATGTTGAATTTGGTGGTAGTCTTCATAAATCCTGATTCAAAATACGGTATTGACAAAATGAGTCATTTGCATCTATAAACGTCATACCAAATCTGAAAAAAAAAAAAAATCATACCACAATAATAAAATAATTATAATTTATTATATAATTTGTATGTTATATTTGAATTATTACAATATTACATTTTATTTTATAATTTAAAATTTCTCTTGATGTAGAAGAAGTCAAACACCTTGAAAATAGAATTACTATTAAATATATATATATATATATATAT
>JBBPBS010000753.1:3120181-3144963 GCA_037974835.1 Cicer judaicum | reverse complement strand
TTTAGAATAAAATGTCCATTTATTTGAAAGACTTAACATTAAATAAAAAACAGTGTTCGTTTGTTTTGGATAAAATTATTATTTTTTCTTATTAGTAATAAAACATT
Source organism: Cicer judaicum (assembly GCA_037974835.1). Lineage (NCBI taxonomy): Eukaryota > Viridiplantae > Streptophyta > Magnoliopsida > Fabales > Fabaceae > Cicer > Cicer judaicum. The sequence goes on along the minus strand of JBBPBS010000753.1, from coordinate 3,144,856 downwards.
GTGTTCATTAACTTAATTTTTTTTTAAAGTTAATATATCAACGAAATTAATATAAATATTGAATAAAAAATATATATTTTATCTCTTACAAAATTAATTGATGCATGAAAAAATAAGTATAAATAAGAATCTTTGCAAATAAATAAACATTCAAACCTATTTTTGTAACTATCCACTCAAAAGCAATTTAGATTTAAACTATCAAAACAATAATTTAAAAATAATTAAAAATATAATATAATATTTTATAGGGACTACAAACTTTATTTAAAGATTTTAAAATAAGTTTAGTCATTTATTCACTCTATTCATTGTAAATTAAAAACTCGAACAACCAAAAGGCAAAAAGATTCTACGTGAATTAAGAAAGTATCACGGAAAATAGTACATTTCCGTTATTTTTTAATTTTCCCATGAATATCTCTTAACCCAAACTAACTTGACATCATCAAAATAATAAATTCCATCTTCTCTAACACTTCGTTGACATAGTCTTAGACACTTGTCTTTATATTCGGCAGTAGTGTAAATTTCTTCATGAATTACCAAATTATTCCATCTGAAATAGCACCAAAACAAAGTTGTTCCAAAAAAATTGGGTCTGAACCTCCAGTGAAAGTGACCCCCCCCTACAAGTTCGTGTACTCCTAAATCATCATCAGCTGATTTGCAATGCACGATGAGATTAGGACTTGGCAACTCATTTACAATATCAACCGTTGTTTTAATAGGGAAGGCATTTGTTTTATTTCTTTCCCTTGCTTCCACACAACCAATAATCACCGCCAACAAAACAGTTATAACTATGATTCCGTACTTCATCTTCAAATTTTAATTGTTCCTAAAGATATGTGGTGGTTTGGTTGAATCATGAATACATTTTTTTTTTATCATTATATACATCATAGTTGCTATAAGGCAATTTACATATTTAAGGCATTTTAAGAAGGAAACACATTAAGTAAAAAATTAAAAGAAAAAAATGCAATTGAATGTCAATAGTATTAAGTGTGAAAAGTATATCGACAAAAAAAGTAAAATCTACATATTAATTTAAGGCAATTTGATATAATTGAAGCATATCATGTGATTGATTACCGTAATTAATTGTGATAAAATTGATTTTGGTTAATATTAGTTTAAATAAAAGTTTATTTATCTTCGAATATATTTCTATAAATTAAAATTAATTTTAATTAATAAATATTGTTTTTTTTATAACGTTAGTTAAAATTGATTTAGGTATGAATGTCAAATAACGTTCATAAAGTTATTTCCATACAATTTATATTTTATTATTTATTTGTGTTTATGATTATCCAAATTTGGATAGAACCGATCTCTTTATTCTCTTTCCCTAGATTAGAGACAGCTAGCATATAAGTGTTTGAGCTTGATATAGTTAGTAAATATACCCATTTACATTTTTGTATTTAAAATAAAAGGCTCATTTACTTGAACAACCTGACATTAAATAAAAATCAAGAGATGATGATTTAGGTATACAAACTCTAGCAACTGAACGACAAACATTTTGCACATTCAGACCCAACATTTTTTGAACAACTTTGTTTTATTGTTATTTCAATTGGAACAATAAGGTAATGAGTGTAGAGGTTTTCAATGATAAAAACACTAATAATATATATATATATATATATATATATATATATATATATATTCTCATTTATTTAGTGTCATACGTTTTGCAATATTTAATTTGCAAGTATTCTTATATATTTATTCTTTAACTTATAGTTATTTGGATTTTTATCAAAATATTCACTCTTTAAATTTTGCGTCCACTCAAATTTAATATACATATTCAATATTTTGCACATCAGCTATAATGTCCCTAAATCATAAGTCTTTTCTACCGGTGACATCATTTTATTAATTGAAATTTAAGTTAAAAAAAAATCATATTATTAATTTAAATTTACATTAAAAAAGCTTTTATTCATATCAAAATAAAAATAGTACAATTTAATTCACTGATCAAGAAAAATAAACACATCAACGATACACTTAAAAAATTGTAGAAATAAATAAAAATTAATCTAATCAAAACCTTAATCCAAACAACCAAATTAATATCTTTTACCGGCCAATAGTCAAGAATAATAATGCAAGGTACACATTTGTTGGTATTCGTATATGTATATAATCTATTAAATTGAAAAGACATTTGTAAAGATAAGATAATGTTTACTTTGGTGGTAGTCTCTATAAAGTCCATTGCTTAAAATATAGTAACGACAAAATGAGTCATTTTTTTTATAAACATTATACCAATATGAGAAAAAAAAGTCTTAAAATATTGACGAACAAACCACCGTCACTTTCAAACGATTAAATCATAAATAAAACACAAAGAAAGAAGAAAATATATGTGTAAAACTACTTATTTAAATAAAAGTAGATTACAAAATAACTTGGAGGGGTGATTTTAGATTAAAAACTATCCTAAATCACCTCGTTAATGGATGAAGATGAAGAAGGAGCTAGGATATTTTTTTAAAAGTGGTAGAATAGTTGCTAAATTATATTTCAAAATTTTAATTATAATTTTTAAAAGGGTTAACTAAATTTTTAGTCTTTAAAAATATATCCAAGAACCTGAGTTCGACGTTGGTATGGTGACTTCAGAAAAAATTAAAAAATGATACATTGTTTTTGTGACATTCTAAACTCTAAAATAATATATATATATATATATATATATTTAATATTTTATATTATATTTTTATAAAATTTGCAGCAGATAAATAAAAATCTGTTTTCTAGAAAATCAAACTTTTATTTTTTTACTTAGGAATCACGTTTCTCAACAATCAAAAGGAACACCTTAAACTTATTTTCTCACAAAATAGTGCAATCTCAATTAGCTTGATTTACGTATAATTATTTGATTTAATTCTATAAACTTATTAGTACTTCTAAGATTTTCATACAAAAATTCATTTCAAATTAAATACGTAAAATACAAATTAAAACTCTTATTAATTCCTGATACCACTTATTAGAGTGGGCAGTGGCGGATCTTGCATAAAATATTTAGGGGAGTCGGAGAGTAACAAATATTAACTGAAATATTATAATTGATATTTTTAAAAGTTATATAGTTTTTTTTAGAGTATCACACAATTCATACATAGTAGACAAGTTAAAAAAAATTAGAATTTTAATTTTCACAAGTCACACAATTTTCACAATTCAATCAAATAAAATATAAAATATATCTATTTTATAATTTTCATCTTTGTCAAAAAATTTCTTTTTGAAAAAATGCATCAATTTTTTTATGTTTAAATATTGTGTCACTCATAAAAAAAAATACACATATTAATTAAAATAATTCACAATTAAAAAAATAGTATCACACTATATCATATATTAATGATTAACATGAAAAAATTTGTTAAAAATTAATAGTTGAGTTGCTACTTAGGGTGTTAGAGTTTGTTGTTTCGAAATTAGTTAGTTTATTATATTTTAGTAGTATAAATTGTAAAAGGGAGTAGAAAGCAAATATAAGAGGTAGGAAGAGAGACTAAAATTACTCAAAAACTAACTATAGTTTAAGGATATTTTAATAATTTATTACTATTATTTTTATAATATATCGTTAGTAATTATATATATATAAAAGAAATTTAAAAGGGGGTGCCGTGGCACCTGCCCGCTCCTAAGAAGATCTGCCACTGAGAGTGGGGTTCCTCCAAAACTTGAACTTCAAGATTCATTAACTTGTAACAAGTGCGATTTCGCAAACGCATGGACAAATCAATCAAACTCAAACAACGAAGGAGGTGAATTTTGAAATTATGTTGATAATATAATACAAGTAAGAATAATACGTAGAAAAAATATAATAGAATTGTATTATTACCCAAACTTTGCTCAAGAAAAATATCACATTAAAGAGTCAAAGTCACTCATGAAAAACCAATACCTTTCACTATAACATCAAATCGTCTAAGAGAAATTATAATCACATGCGATGCACATTAATCACAATAAACAATCACAAGAAAATGCAATGATATGCATGAACTTAGACTCTACTTCACAATTTGGTACCATTCTAACTCTGAAGTACTTGGTTATGAGGCTTAATACTATGTCACCATCTCGGTGGACGGACAATTCAAATTAGTCATGTCCTTGTAGACTCCCTCAACTCAATTCGAGACACAAATACGCGAAAATTGAGATAAATGTGTGTTGCATGGTAGCTCTCGACATTTAGAGTGTTATCTCCAAGTCACCTAGGAATTCCTCACCCGAATACCTCCAAGGTCTAACAATCTTACCTTAAGGCTCAAAAGCAGACCCCCATGATCAGACTCATTGAGTTGTACTTCCCTGAAATCACTAGGCTTGTGAGTCCATACCTACATGATGACAAAATAATCTCCACTTCACAAATTCTCAATATTTATTTTCTCTCCTTGTTGGTCTATGATACTCCATTAAGACCGTCATCTCAAACACAAATTGGAATTACGATTATTTCATCAAATATGAGGTTACTTCAATATTCTCATAATAAATTTATAACATCGCTATCATTAATAACACACCATCATCATTACATAAATTCATCACAAATTTATAACATCACTATCATAATCACACCTCATCACACAGACACAACTATTAATCATACATAATCATCATCGCATAAAATTATCACAACAAATCCATATTTTATTATCACATCATATAAACCCATCTAATCAAATATATATATAAAATTCATTCGACACTCGATATCACAACAATATCAAATAATACACATTTAACGGAATTAAATCAATCAATACCTTATAAATTTTCTATTCCACATTTTATTCTCACAATTTCCATATTAGCACATTAATTATTTTATCCCTCAAAGGACTATTGTCGTACGTAGCTAGCGCCAAATGAATAATTGGAAAATACAGTTTTCTCGTTCATATCACAATATATTATACTCATGAATTCAAACGGTCTCTCACTCCTTACCTTATTTCGATAGTTTAAGGGTAAACACCAAATATAAATTATGAGAAAGTACTCTATAAACTAAATTCGAAAATTGGTCAAGGAAAATTGCCATAAATCAGAAAACCAATCAGTCGATAATATAGCCACTTTTCACACAATTGTTTTGGCATTGGTTTCACTCAAATTGGACATATGGTGAAGAATAATAGTGTAAAATAAGGAATTTCACAAACAGAGAGATCGAGTATTTTAGAGAGAAATTAGGGTTGTTAAAAATCTGGAAAATTATGTTTAATTGACTAACAAAATAAGTGAAACAACTTACTGAAATTTGGACGAAAACAGATAAAATTTTCTGAAACAATTATCGATCACTGGTGTCAAATGATAAGTTGTTGTTGTGCTCCTCTTTGATTTTACGGTTGCCGTCCAACTCCTTTCCTTTTATTTGTTTAGTTTTATTTTATTAACAAATAGGGTTCACACATGGATCAAACTTATTAGTCCCTTTATTTATTTTTAAATAAAATCAATAATTATTAAAATTAATATTTTAATATTTTTTTAACATATGTGTGTAAAACTATTTATTTAAATAAAAGTAGATAAGAAAATAACTTAAAGGGGTGATTTTAGATTAAAAAATATCCTAAATCACCTATTAATGGATGTGGACAAAGAAGAAACTAGGAAATTTTTTTAAGGAGGTAGAATAGTTGCTAAACTTATTTGTATCGATTACAAGAATGTTTGGATTTAATTTTGAGAAAATGATTATGGACTTTAAAATCGATTATGATCCTAAATGTTTGGATTTAAGTTTGTTTGATGATATGGTAATTAAAATTAATTTTGAAGGAATTGAATTTATATAATTGATAACGGTTAAAAGTGAGTTAAATATAATATATATGAATTATATTTTAATATTTTAATTGAAAATGTGATATGTTTTTTTTTATAGTTTAAATCAAAATTATTTTTTTATTGGATAATTACTAAAATGTGTGTTGAACTTTTATTTCTTTGTATATATAATTTATTCATTTATTTACACTTTTTTTAATTATTTTAGATAAAGTATATGTTATATTTATTAAAATATTTATATGTGATTTCGTAGATATATTAATTATGTAAAGATAATTAAGTTAATGAAAACAATTTTTATTACCAAAAATAAAAAATGAACACCGTTGTTTGCTTAATGTCAGATTGTTCAAGAAAATGGGCCTTTTATTCTAAATAAAAAAATGTAAATGGACTTATGGAGATTATTGCTAAAGAAATTAATAATATATATATAATTATAAAATAAAATATAATATTATAATAAGACATTTAAATATAACATACAAATTATATAGTAAATTATAATTATTTTATTATAATTGATTTGTAATATAAAGCGTTTTAACTAATCTACAATAAAAAAGATTTGTTTCATAGTGAAAACAAATTATATATTAATTGATAATTATTTTATTATTGTGGTATAACGTTTTTTATTTTTTCATATTAGTATGGTGTTTATAGAGGCAAATGGTTCATTTTGCAAGTAACGTATTTTGAACAATTGACTTATGGAGACTACTATCAAATTTAATATTATCTAAACATTACAAATTACTTGGCAACACATGATTTAATTGATTATATTAAATACCACCTACAGTACACATAAATGAACATTAACAAATATTTTTTAAGAAGTTAAATGATATTAAAAATTGTGAATCTCACATTATTCTCTTTTATTGACCGGTGGACGAAGTTAATTTGGTTGTTTGGATTATAAGGCTTTAGTTAGATTACTTAATCTGATTGTACCATTTGTAGTTGAATATGAATAAAAAAAAGTTAACGTATTCGATATCAACAAGAACTGGTTGTATTGAATATATTTCTTATGACAAGAACTGAAAAAGATTTATCTTTTTTTCCTTCTTTTGAGGTTATATATATATATATATATATATAAACACTTTTTATTGGCTTGTGTTGTTGGATTAGTGGTTGCACGCGACTTCTGTGTTACAAACTCATGTTCCGTTCTGCATGCAAATAACAAAATTTATAGAAAATTACATGTCATTTGGGGAACATATGAAATTTTGGATTTCTGCCATTTTAATTCCAAATAGTTATATACATATAACATTACAAAATTAACTGAAATGTTGAGTCTTAGTAGAAGTGTCATCCATTTTCGTACATGGTTTGAGTTCGTAATACAGAGGTCGCGCACAACTACTAATCCAACAACGAATGCCAGTAAAAAATATTTATATATATAATATCTTGGAAGCATCTCACATTATCTACATATATAAATAGTGTTTATCTCATTCTTATTGAATGTAACCTCATCAGAAGAAAAAAAATATAAATCATTTTACGTTGTTGTCATAAGAAATATATATATTCAATGGATCTATTATTTTGTTACCTTTAATATACAACCAGTTCTTGTTGACATGGGATACGAAAACTTTTTTTTTATTCATATTGAACTAAAAATAGGACAATCAGATTGAGTAATCTAACTAAAGCCTTATAATCCAAAAAATTAAACTAATGTCGTCCTCTGATCAATAAAAAAGAATAATGTGGGATTTACGATTTTTAATTTATCTAACTTCCTAAAAAAAATATTTATTAGTGTTCATTTATATATACTATAAGTGGTATTTAATATAATCAATTAAATTATGGGTTGTCAAGTCATTTAATGTTGAAATAATATTGAATTTGGTAGTAGTTTCTATAAATCCATTGTTCAAACCAAGATACCGACAAAATGAATCATTTGCCTCTATAAACACCATGGGAAAATAAAATAATTATCATTTAATATATAATTTGTTTTGACTATGAAACAAATCTTTTTTATTGTAGATTAGTTAAAAGGCTGTATATTACAAATCAATTATAATAAAATAATTATAAATTAAATATATAATGTGTACGTTATATTTGAATGTCTTATTACAATATTATATTTTATAATTTAAATATTCCCTTTTATCTACAAGAAGTCAAACACCTCAAAAATAGAATTACTATTATATATAGTATTAATTTCTTTAGCAATAATTTGTGACTGTGTTTATAAAAATGGAAATCAAATTGTCCATTTTAATGTGTATTCCCTTAAAATAGATTGTATTTATTGCCATTTAAGTGCAAGAAACAAAGATAGTCACTTTTTATAAGAAGAAAAAAATAAAATAAATCTTTTTTTATAGATTAAAATCTTCTAACTTCTTTTTTTTTTGGCGACTTTATTTCTATATTTTTCTTCTAACAAAAAGAATTAAGTCCAAAATCGATTATAGTTGGTCTTTGTTGAATTGAAAATTGATTTATATTTTGATATCTTGATTGAAAATGTGATCTATTGTTTTGATAATTTGAATCAATATTGCTTTTTGACCGAATAAGTACTAAAATGGGTTTGAATGTTTATTTCTTTACATATATTATTTAATTATGTATTTACACTTTTTTTTTATTATATCGTAAGAGATAATAAATATATATATATATATATATATTATATTTATTAAAATATTTATATAAGTAATTTCGTAGATATATTGATTATGTAACAAAGTTAAGTTGATGAAAACAATTTTTTATTACCAAAAAGAAAAAATGAACTCCGTTTTTTACTTAATGTCAGGTTGTTCAATAAATTGGATCATTTATTCATTAAATAAAGAAAAATTATACGTTATTTAATTAATTTATTTCGCATTCAATGTCTTAATTTTTATTTCTTTGACTCATTATAAATATCCTTATTTAGTTAACCAACATCATCAATAATCTATATAACCATAAAAAAAAATAAAAAAAATGTCAATTCATTAAACAAAACCACCACACACCACATATTTTATTTTTTTTAATCTCAAAACAAGCTTAAGATGAAGTTAAAAGCCTTGATTATAAGTGTTTTATTATTGGTGGTGATTATGGTTAGTGTAGAAGCAAGGCAAACAGATGGGTTATTTGAAGGCAGAACAAGTGTTCTTATTACAAATGATTTGCCAGCTCCTAATAAACTCTTTGTACATTGCAAATCAGGAGATGATGATTTAGGTGAACATATTCTAGAACCTAAAGGAGAAACATTTTGGTCATTCAGACCCAACATTTTTGGATCAACTTTATTTTATTGTTATTTCAAGTGGAACAATAAGGTAATGAGTGCAGCCGTTTTCAATGATAGGCGTCAAAATTGTCACGTACACTGCTTCCGAAGTGTTAGAGAAGATGGAATCTATTATTTAATTGAGAAGGATGGTCAGTGGCATTTGAAACAATCATGGACCCCTCAAAATTAAAAAATGTAGTTAATTATCAGTAAGTCATAAATAAATTTCAAATTACAAATAATATATATTGTAATTTATTTTAAAACACTAATAAAGGTTATATATTCTCATTTATTTAGTGCCATCTACCTTGTTTTGCAATTATTCATATATATTTATTCTGCAACACATAGTCATTTATATTAATATACATATACAATATTTTGCACATCAGCTATGATGTCTCTAAATCTAAAATCTTATCTACCCGAGACATCATTTTATTATTTTAAATTTAAACTTATGTTAAAAAAGTTTTTATTCGGATTAAAATTAAAATAGTACAATCTGATTTAGTGATCAAGAAAAAAAACACATTAACAATACACATAGAAATTGTAGAAATCACTAAAAATTAATCTAATCAAAATCTTAATCTAAACAATCAAATTAATGTATTTCATCGGTTAATGGTCAATAATAATACAAGGTGTTCGTGTATGTATAATATAGGTGGTATCTTATATAATCTATTAAATTGATAAATCATTGATCAAACAGAGATGTTGACTTTAGTTATAGCCTCCATAAATCCCTTGTTCAAAATATAGTATCCACAAAATGAGTTATTTTTCTGTATAAACACTTTACTAATATAGGAAAAAAAAAGTCATACAATGACGAACAAACATCGTCACTTTCAAACGATTAAATCATAAATAAAACACAAAAAAAGAAGTAAATATGTAGGTAAAACTACTTATTTAAATAAAATTAGATAAAAAAAATAAATTGGAAGGGGTGATTTTGAATTAAAAAATATCCTAAATCACTCGCTAATCGACGAAGAGAAAGAAGAAGCTATATTATTTTTTTAAGAAGGAAGAACAGTTGCTAAACTGTTTTCCAAGGTTTTAATTATAATTTATACTAAATGGAGTATGTAAATGACAAAACTTATTTTAAAAGGGTTAACTAAATTTTTAGTCTTTCAAAATATATTGAAGAACTTGAGTCTGACGTTGGTATGGTGATTTTAAAAAAAATATACATTATTTTGATAGTTTAAATCAAAAATACTTTTGAGGGGATAATTATCTAAATGGGACTGAATGATTTTTTAATTGCATGTATTCTTTATTCATTTATGTATAATTGTTTTTTTATAATATTATAAGAGATAAAATATATATGATAATTATTAAAATATTTATATGTAATTTTGTTGATATATTAATTATGTAAAGAAAGTTAATTTAATGAAAACAATTATTTATTACCAAAATAAAATGAACATATTATTCGAACAAATGAACACCGTTTTTTACTTAATGTCAGTTTATTTAATTAAATGGGCCTTTATTTTATATAATTAAAAAATGCAAATGAGCATATTTACTAACTAAATAAAGCTCAAACCCTTATATGATGTCTCTAACTTTACAAAATAGAAATACGGTCAAGAGATCGGTACTACAAATTTGTATCAATATAAATATATGGAAATGATTAATTGAACATTATTTGACAAAGATAATAACCTCATTTTCTTTTCTTTGTTTTTTATTTTAAAAAATCTGTACTATTTTTAAAGTGTCATGATTTTTCACAATAATAACAACTTCATTTTTTTTTTATCATCACTATTGTGTTTTTTGTGAGACTTTTCAAAATATTAATTTTTTTTTCTTTAAAAGTTTTGTTTGAATTAATTTTCTTCTTCCATAACATGAACCTTTTATAAGAAAATTGATTTTTAGTATTCTCTTATTTACGATACTATTCTTATAAACAAAGATTATTATCTAATTTCTCAAGAGATGTGTCATCTTTTTAGAGTCGGACTGAGGGTGAGGCACTAAAGCAACCACATTAAACCTCCATGAAAAACAAAAATTTTACTTTATCAAAAGACCTCAAAAAAAATTACTTAATAAAAATACCTCTGAATTTTACTTTATCAAAAGACTTCATTATGGAGGATACAATAATGGTTTCATCCATATGCATCTAATGTCGTTTGTAGTTATTATGAATGAAGTCAATCTAATGCATTTTTTCTATTATTCATTTATTATCAACCTTTTTATAATTATTGAATTGAGAAACAAAATTTTATTACTTGTATCGTCTTTTTGCATGTATTTTGGATCTAATTTCTCCAACAGTTCATTTGCTGAATTGCTACTTTTATATATATATTGAACAAGGATTCAAAGATATTGTTGAAAATATGGCTCATGTATATATAGTCATCATTGTTATACTTTTGTCTCTTCTTTTAAATCGATTCATTTTCTTAAAATACATACACACACAAAACGGAATTAATATAAGAGTTTAATGTTAAAAAATAATTTCTATACCCTAAAATCTCAATATACTAAATGAATGTTTAGTTGCACATTTTGAGGAGTCAATATTAATTTTAGAGGTGTAGAATTGATTCGGACTTGTTTAGGTATTGATTTGTATTGATTTTGTCTCTTGAATTGATTACAACTTGAAGTTAGAATTTGTAGTTTCTAAGTCCAATCATGATTTTGAGACTAAAATTTGTTGTTCAACTCATGCATGAAGATATCCAAACACAAATCACTTTACATTCAACACACTTATATCTAAAATCAATTTTACAAAATCTAATAAATTAAAATCAATTCTATTCTAGGAATGGGAATAGAGTAGCTAGTCTGTTAGAGGTTTATGATCGGGACTATTTATAGTCTGACCTGACCTAATCTATTTAATAAAAAGGTTAGAATAAAGCTATTTTTAAAGTTTATTTATTTAAATAGATCATACTCATACTTATAAAAAAGTTTATTAGACATTATAAGTCAATCTATATATATTTTATTATTTATTTATGTTATTTATTATTATTATTATTATTATTATTATTATTTATTAATAATATTATTTTCTATTTTAAAGTCTATCAATTAGGTAATCACTCCATTGTTCCATATTGGATAGTTGTTCCATATGTGGTAATCGTTTCATATTCGATAGCCTTTTAATTAGGCAATCGCCCAGTAGTTATTCCATATTTGTTTGAGAGGTAATTATGAATGTGTTTGTTTCAGTAACAAATCTATTATTTGAAACGAAAAACCATTTTTTAGGATTTAAATGGTGTTTGTTTTAGATTTTTTTTTAAAACTTATTTTATTAAAAAAATTATTTTTTATTTAATATATATAAATATGTACATTGGTATTAGTATATGAAGAGCATTATATGGTATAGATAAATCATTATGGAAATTGATATGGATAAAACATGTAACTTGATATGTGTATATAGACTAATTATGAATTCAAATTTTTTTTTTTAGAAAGTTGTTGCAGTAGAGACTTGTTAGTTATTATTTTATTAGTTTTATTTTTATATAAAGACATAGTTTAATCTATTTAAAAAAATAAAATAAAACGTTTAAATATTTTAATGTGAATAAGACTTTTAAATAAACTTTCAGACCAGACTAAACTTTTAAAAAAATCATACCATACAAAAAAAGAGCTTGTGATAAGTCGTAGATCAGACTCAAACTTTTCAAAACTTCATATAACATATTTCCACCGCTACTTATCATTAATGAAATTCAATAATATTTGGTGTGAAAAATGTATTGAGAAAAAAAGTAAGTTCAACATGTTTAAGGCAATTTAAAATAATTGAGGCATATCATGCGATTGATTAATTATTATGTAGTTATAATAACTGATTTTGATAAAATTGATTTTGGTTAACTTTAAGCTAAACACAAATTCATTTATGTTTGAATTTATTTCTATAAAAGTGATTTTTCTTAACTCAAATTTTTTGAATAATTTTTTTTATTAAAATTGCTTTTACCTGTATAATTGTGGAATAATGATTGTATAATTATTTCGATATATTTATATTTTATTTTATTATTTATCTCTGGTTATGATGATACAAATTTGTAGTTGCGATCTCTTTACTCTATTTCGTTAGGTTAGAGACATTTTTTATTTATTTAGAATAAAATGTCCATTTACTTGCACAATTTGACATTAAATAAAAAACAATGTTCGTTTGTTTTGTATAAAATTATTATTTTTTTCTTTTTGGTAACAAAACATTGTGTTCGTTAACTTAACTTTTTTTAATTTTTTTTTAATATATCAACGAAATTAATACAAATATTGAATAAATAATATATATTTTATCTCTTACAAATTTAATTGATGTGTGAAACAAATAAGTATAAATAAATGAATGAGTCATCTTTGCAAAGCAATAAACATTCAAACCTATTTTTGTAATTATCCACTCAAAAGCAATTTTGATTAAAACTATCAAAATAATAATTTAAAGATTTTGAAATCAGTTTTGTCATTTATGCACTCTATTCATTGTAAATTAAAAATAAAACTTCAACCTCCAACAACAAAAGGCAAAAGATCTACGTGAATTAAGAAAGCAACACGGAAAATATACATTTCCCTTATTTATTTAATGTAAATTTAAATTAATGTAGTAGTGATTAAGATAGAAAAAACTTGAAACTAAAAATAAATTGCAATAAATAGATAAAAATAAATGAGAATATTCTTTATTCGTATTATATTAATTAATAACTTGGATTTTATGTTACCATGAATATTTCTTAAACCAAAATAACTTGTCCTCATCATAGTAATAAATTCCATCTTCTCTAACACTTCGTTGACATAGTTTGTAACACTTCTCTTTAAATCGACCTGTAGTGTAAATATCATGACTAATTTTTAAATTATTCCAACTGAAATTGCACCAATACAAAGTTGTTCCAAAAAAATTGGGTCTGAACCTCCAGCTAACGTGACCCCCCCTTACAAGCTCGTGTTCTCCTAAATCATCATCACCTGCAATGAACGATGAGATTTGGACTTGGCAAATCATTTACAATATCAACCGTTGCTTTAAAAAAGAAGGCATTTGTTTCCCTACAACCCATAATCACCGCCAACAAAACAGTTATAACTATGATTCCGTACTTCATCTTCAAATTTTAATTGTTCCTAAAGATATGTGGTGGTTTGGTTGAATCATGAATACATTTTTTTTTATCATTATATACATCATAGCTGCTCTTGATTAACGAAAGAAGAAAACACATATTAAGTAAAAAATTCATTGATTGTGAAATACATTTATTATTTGTGTATAAGATGATATTTCTTTACTCAAAATTGATTTTGGAGGTATAAATGTCAAATAACGTTCATAAATTTATTTCCATATAATTTATATTTTATTTTATTATTTATTTGTGTTTATGATGATCCAAATTTGGGTAGAACCGATCTCTTTATTCTCTTTCCCTAGATTAGAGATAGCATATAAGTGTTTGAGCTTGAAATAGTTAGTAAATATACCCATTTACATTTTTGGATCATCATTTACTTGAACAACCTGACATTAAATAAAAATCAAGAGATGATGATTTAGGTATACAAACTCTAGCAACTGAACCACAAAAATATTGGACATTCAGACCCAACATTTTTGGAACAACTTTGTCTTATTGTTATTTCAATTGGAACAATAAGGTAATGAGTGTAGAGGTTTTCAATGATAAAAACACTAATAAAATATATATATATATATATATATATATATATATATATATTCTTATTTATTTAGTGTCATATGTTTTGCAAGTATTCTTATATATTTATTCTGCGACTTATAGATATTTGGATTTTTATCAAAATATTCACTCTTTAAATTTTGCGTCTACTCAAATTTAATATACATATTCAATATTTTGCACGTCAGCTATAATGTCCCTAAATCTTAAGTCTTTTCTACCGGTAACATCATTTTATTAATTGAAATTTAAGTTAGAAAAATAATCATATTATTAATTTAAATTTACGCTAAAAAAGTTTTTATTCATATTAAAATAAAAATAGTACAATCTAATTCACTGATCAAGAAAAAAAAAAACACATCTAACAATACACATAAAAATTGTAGAAATAAATAAAAAGTAATCTAATCAAAACCTTAATCCAAACAATCAAATTAATGTCTTTCACCGGCCAATATTCAAGAATAATGGGCAGTACACATTTGTTGGTGTTCGTTTATGTATACTATATGTGGTATCTTATATAATCTATTAAATTGATAAGTCATTTGTAAAGATAAGATAACGTTGACTTTAGTGGTAACCTCTATAAGTCCATTGCTTAAAATACAGTAACGACAAAATAAGTCATTTTTTTTATAAACACTATACCAATAAAGGAAAAAAAAGTCTTACAATATTGACGAACAAACCACCATCACTTTCAAACGATTAAATTATAAATAAAACACGAAGAAAGAAGGAAATATGTGTGTAAAACTACTTATTTAAATAAAAGTAGATTACAAAATAATTTGGAGGGGTGATTTTAGATTAAAAAAAATATCCTAAATCACCCTGTTAACGGAGGAAGACGAAGAAGAAGCTAGGATATTTTTTTAAAAGAGGTAGAATAGTTGCTAAACTATTTTTCAAAATTTTAATTATAATTTTTAAAAGGATTAACTAAATTTTTAGTCTTTAAAAATATATCCAAGAAACTGAGTTCGACGTTGGTATGGTGACTTAAAAAAAATTAAAAATTGATACATTGTTTTTGTGATATTCTAAACCTTAAAATAATATATATAATAATTTATATCATATTTCTATAATAATTGTAGCGGATAAATAAAAATATGTTTTCAAGAAAATTATACTTTTATTTTTTTACTTAGAACATCACATTTCTCAACAATCAAAAAGAACACCTTAAACTTATTTTCTCAATTAAAATAGTGTAATCTCAATAAGTTTGATTTAAGTATAATTACTTGATTTAATTTTATAAACTTATTAGTACTTCTAAGATTTTCATAGAAAAGTTCATTTCAAATTAAATAAATAAAATACAAATTAAAACTCTTAGAGTGTTATCTCCAAGTCACCTAGGAATTCCTCACCCGAAAACCTCCAAGGTCTAACAATTTTGCCTTAAGGCAGATTGTCACGATCAGACTCATTGAGTTGTACTTCCTCAGATTCACTAGGCTTGTCAGACTCTACCTACATGATGACAAAATAATCTTCACTTCACAAATTCTCAATATTTATTTTCTCTCCTCGTTGGTCTATGATACTCCATTAATACCGTCATCTCAAACACAAATTAAAATGACGATTATTTCATCAAATATGAGGTTACTTCAATATTCTCATAATAAATTTATAACATCGCTATGATCATTAATAACACATCATCATCATTATATAAATTCATCAGAAATTTATAACATCACTATCATAATCACACCTCATCACACAAACACGACTATTAATCATACATCATCATCATCACATAAAATTATCACAACAAATTCATATTTTATTATCACATCATATATACTCATCTAATCAAATATACAAATAAAATTCATTCGACACTCAATATCACAACAATATCAAATAATATACATTAACGTAATTAAATCAATCAATACCTTATAAATATTTCTATTCCACATTTTATTCTCACAATTTTCATATTAGCACATTATTTAATTTATCCCTCAAATGACTATTGCAGTACGTAGCGAGCGCCGAATGAATCGTTGAAAAATACAGTTTTCTCGTTCGTCTCACAATATATTATACTCATGAATTCAAACGGTATCTCACCCCTTACCTTATTTTGATGTTTTCACACACGATTATGATTCCACAAACAAATATTCTTTGTTCTTTGACTCTTTATTCTTCAATCAATCTAACTCGATAGTTTAAGGGTAAACGCCAAATATAAATTATGAGAAAATACTCTAAAAACTAAATTCGAAAATCGATCAAAGAAAATAACCATAAATCAGAAAACCAATTAGTGGATAATATAACCCCTTTTCACTCAATTGTTTTGGCATTGACTTCACTCAAATCGAACATATGGTGAAGAATAATAGTGTAAAATAAGTAATTTCACAAACACAGAGGTTGAGTATTTTAGAGAGAAATGGGGGTTGTTAAAAATCTGGAAAATTATGTTTAACTGACTAACTAAATAAGTGAAACAAATTACTGAAATATGGACGAAAACCGAGAAAAATTTTCTGAAACAATTATCGATCACTGGTATCAAACGAGAAGTTGCTGTTGTGTTCCTCTTTGGTTTTACGGCTGTCGTCCAACTCCTTTTCCTTTTTTTGTTTAGTTTTATTTTATTAACAAATATGGTTCACATGGATCAAACCTATTTTTCTCTTTATTTATTTTTAAATAAAACTAATAATTATTAAAACTAATGTTTTAACATTTGTTTAATGTGTGTAAAACTATTTATTTAAATAAAAGTAGTTTTAACATTTGTTTAATGTGTGTAAAACTATTTATTTAAATAAAAGTAGATAAGAAAATAATTTAGAGGGGGTGATTTTAGATTAAAAAATATCCTAAATCACCTGTTAATGGATGAAGACAAAGAAGAAGCTAAGAAATGTTTTTAAGGAGGTAGAATAGTTGCTAAACATATTTGTATGGATTACAAGAATGTTTGGATTTAATTTTGAGAAAATGATTATGGACTTTAAAATTGATTTTAGTTGGTGTTTGTTTGATGCTATGGTAATTAAAATTAATTTTAAATGAATTGAATTTAGATAATTGATAATGGTTAAAAGTGAGTTAAATGTAACATATATAAATTGTATTTTAATATTTTAATTGAAAATATGATTTTTTTTTTTTATAGTTTGAATCAAAAAAAATTTTTACTGGATGATTACTAAAATGTTTGTTGAATTTTTATTTCTTTGCATATATAATTTATTCATTTATTTACACTTATTTTTTATATTATATTATTAGAGATAAAATATATATTATATTTATTAAAATACTTATATGTGATTTCGTAGATATATAAATTATGTAAAGATAATTAAGTTAATGAAAACAATTTTTTCTTACCAAAAATAAAAAATGAACACCGTTGTTTGCTTAGTGTCAGATTGTTCAAGAAAATTGGCCTTTTATTCTAAATAATAAAAATGTAAATGGACTTATGGAGATTATTGCTAAAGAAATTAATAATATATATATATATATATAATACTAATTCTATTTTTAAGGTGTTTGACTTCTTCTACGTAAAAGAGAAAATTTAAATTATAAAATAAAATATATTATTCTAATAAGACATTCAAGTATAATATACAAATTATATATTATATTATAATTATTTTATTATTATTGATTTGTAATATACAGCCTTTTAACTAATCTACAATAAAAATGATTTGTGTCATAGTCAAAACAAATTATATATTAAATGATAATTATTTTATTATTGTGGTATCACGTTTTTTATTTTGACTACTACCAAATTTAATATTATCTAAACATTACAAATGACTTCACAATACATAATTTAATTGATTATATTAAATATCATCTATAATATACATAAATGAACACTAACAAATACTTTTTTAAAAAATACTTTTTTAAGAAGTTAAATGATATTAAAAATTGTGAATCCTGCATTATTCTTTTTTATTGACCGGTGGACGACATTAATTTTGTTGTTTGAATTATAAGGCTTTATCTGATTGTACTATTTTTAGTTGAATATAAATAAAAAAAAAGTTAACGTATCCCATATCAACAAGAACTGGTTGTATTTTAAAGGTAACAAAATAATAGATCCATTGAATATATTTCTTATGACAAGAACAGAAAAAGATTTATATTTTTTTTCTTCTGTTGAGGTTATATATATATGCAAACATTTTTGGCTTGTGTCGTTGTGCGCGACCTATGTGTTACAAATTCAGACCATGTGCGAAAAGGGATGACACTTCTACTAAGAATCATCATTTCAGTTAATTTTGTAATCTTATATGTATATAACTACTTGGAATTAAAATGGCATAAACCCAAAATTTTATATGTTACTCAAGTAACATGTAATTTTCTATAAATTTTGTTAATTGCATGCAGAAAGGAACATGAATTTTGCCTTTATTATCTATATTTTACCTATTCTTTTAAATTATTTTTAAAAATCCTATATCCTACATTATTTTTATTCATTGAACGGTGGACGACATTCATTTGATTGTTTGGATTAAGACTTTAGTTAGATTACTCAATTTGATTATACTATTTATATTTTAATATAAAAAAAAATTATGTAAATTTAAATTTAAATTACTAAAATGATTATTTTTTTTACATAAATTTAAATTAATAAAATGATGTCTCGGATAGAAAAGACTTAAGATTTAGGGAGCAGCGATAGTAAATTTACATTTAAATTCATCGTAGAACCGTGACTAAAAACCATAACTTAGGAATCTTAAACCTGTCTTTCTACTTATCATAACTTGTAACAAACATTTCATTTGATAAGGAAGGCACATTATAACTGATGTGCAAAATATTGTGTATGTATATAAATTAAACTTGAGTGCTCGCAAATTTAAAAAAGTTAATATCTTGATAAAAAAAAAAATCCAAATGAGTATGTGTTGCAGAATAAATATACACGAGTGTAGTAGTTATTTTATTAATTTATTTCGCATTCAATGTAGTAGTTATTTTTTTCTTTGACTCATTATGAATATCCTTATTTAGTTAACCAACATCATCAATAATCTATATAACCATAAAAAAAAAATATGTCAATTCATTAAACAAAACCACCACACACCACATATTTTATTTTTTTTAATCTCAAAACAAGCTTAAGATGAAGTTAAAAGCCTTGATTATAAGTGTTTTATTATTGGTGGTGATTAGGGTTGGTGTAGAAGCAAGAGAAACAGATGGGTTATTTGCAGGAAGAACAAGTGTTCTTATTACAAATGATTTGCCAGCTCCTAATAAACTCTTTGTACATTGCAAATCAGGAGATGATGATTTAGGTGAACATATTCTAGAACCTAAAGGACGAAAAGCTTGGTCATTCAGACCCAACATTTTTGGAACAACTTTGTTTTATTGTTATTTCAATTGGAACAATAAGGTAATGCGTGTCGACGTTTTCAATGATAGGCATCTTAATTGTCACGTACATTGCCTCCGAAGTGTTAGAGAAGATGGAATCTATTTTTTAATTGAGAAGGATGATCAGTGGCATTTGAAACAATCATGGACTCCTCAAAATTAAATTAAATATACTTAATTATCAGTAAGTCATAAATAAATTTCAAATTACAAACAATATATATTGTAATTTATTTTAAAACACTAATAAAGCATATATATTCTCATTTATTTAGTGCCATTTACCTTGTTTTGCAATTATTCATATATATATTTATTCTGCAACACATAATCATTTAATTTGAATTTTTATCAAAATATTAACTCTTTAAATTTTGCGTGCACTCAAGTTTAATATACATTTACAATATTTTGCACATCAGCTATGATGTCCCTAAATCTAAAGTCTTTTCTACCCGAGACATCATTTTATTAATTTAAATTGAAGTTAAAAAATAATCATCTTATTATTTTAAATTTAAACTTACGTTAAAAAAGTTTTTATTTATATTAAAATTAAAATAGTGCAATCTGATTTAGTGATCAAGAAAAAAAAACACATTAACAATACACATAGAAATGTAGAAATCACTAAAAATTAACCTATTCAGAACTTTAATCTAATCAATCAAATTATTGTATTTCACCGGTCAATGATTATGAATAATATGAAGTACATATTTGTTGGTGTTGTGTATGTATTCTATAGGTGGTATCTTATATAATCTATTAAATTGACAAGTCATTGATAAAACAGAGATAATGTTCACTTTAATTGTAGCCTCCATAAATCTCTTTCAAAATACAATATTAACAAAATAAGTCATTTTTCTTTATAAACACTATATTAATATAGAAAAAAAAGTCATACAATGACGAACAAACAACATCACTTTCAAACGATTAAATCATAAATAAAACACGAAAAAAAAAAGTAAATATATAGATAAAATTACTTATTTAAATAAAATTAGATAATAAAATAAATTGGAGGGGGCGATTTTGAATTAAAAAATATCCTAAATCACTCACTAAGGAATGAAGAGAAAGAAGATGCTAGATTATTTTTTAAGAACGAAGAACAGTTGCTAAACTGTTTTCCAAGGTTTTAATTATAATTTATACTAAATGGAGTATGAAAATGACAAAATTGATTTTAAAAGTGTTATATTTAGTCTTTAAAAATATATTCAAGAACTTGAGTCTGACGTTGGTATAAAATGATACATTATTTTGATAGTTTAAATCAATAATACTTTTGTAGGGATAATTATCTAAATGGGTTTGAATGATTTTTTATTTGCATGTATTCTTTATTCATTTATTTATAATTGTTTTTTTATAATATTATAAGAGATAAAATATATATCATAATTATTAAAATATTTATATATAATTTTGTTGATATATTAATTATGCAAAGATCAAACAGATCAGGGCTATTTAACTACAAAATAATCACATAATTCACCTTTAGCACTTCCAATGCAATATACATGTGTGTGTGCAGGAACACGTGCAAAAGACAAGGGAGAGTGATTAATTTAGTCAGTCATATGATTAACATATTAACCATTCATTTAGATTCAAGTAATTAAACTTGCCATGTAATTGATATGGATAGAGTACCTAACTTGATATGTGTATATAGACTAAATATGAATTCAAATTTTATTTTATTTTTTGGAAAGTTGTTTCAGTAGAGACTTATTAGTTCTAATTTTATTAGTTTTTATTAGTTTTTTTTTTATATAAAAGCATGGTTTAACCTATTTAAAAAAATAAAATTTTGTAATGTGAATAAAATTTTTAAATAAACTTTTAAACCAGACCAAAATTTTAAAAAGATTATATCATACAAAAAAAGGGCTTACGAAGCCTGATATAACCTATTCTCACCGCTACTTATCATTAATGAAATTCAATAATATTTAGTGTGAAAAATGTATTGAGAAAAAAAGTAAATTCAACATGTTTAAGGCAATTTAAAATAATTGAGGCATATCATGTGATTGATTAATTATTATGTAGTTATAATAACTGATTTTTGATAAAATTGATTTTGGTTAACTTTAAGCTCTTAATGTTTGAATTTATTTCTATAAAAGTGATATTTATTAACTCAAATTTTTGGGATAATTTTTGTTAAAATTGCTTTTACATGTATAATTGTGGAATAATGATTGTATAATTATTTCGATATATTTATAATTTTATTTTATTATTTATCTCTGGTTATGATGATACAAATTTGTAGTTCTGATCTTTTTACTCTATTTCGTTAGGTTAGAGACATTTTTTATTTATTTAGGATAAAATGTCCATTTACTTGCACAATTTGACATTAAATAAAAAACAATGTTCGTTTGTTTTGGATAAAATTATTATTTTTTCTTTTTGGTAACAAAAAATTATGTTCATTAACTTAATTTTTTTTTTAATATATGAACGAAATTAATACAAATATTGAATAAATGATATATATTTTATCTCTTACAAAATTAATTGATGTATGAAAAAAATAAGTATAAATAAATGAATGAGTAATCATTGCAAAGAAATAAACATTCAAACCTATTTTTGTAATTATCCACTAAAAAGCAATTTTGATTAAAACTATCAAAATAATAATTTAAAAATAACTAAAAATATAATATGATATTTTATAGGGACGACAAACTTTATTTAAAGATTTTGAAATGTTTTGTCATTTATGCACTCTATTCATTATAAATTAAAAATAAAACTTCAACCTCCAACATCAAAAAGGCAAAAGATTCTACGTGAATTAAGAAAGCAACACGGAAAATATAAATTTCCCTTATTTATTTATTTAATGTAAATTTAAATTAATGTAATAATGATTAAGATAGAAAAAACTTGAAACTAAAAATAAATTGCAATAAATAGATAAAAAGATGGTACTAAATAAATGAGAATATTCTTTATTCGTATTATATTAATCAATAACTTGGATTTTATGTTACCATGGATATTTCATAAACCAAACTGACTTCTGCTCATCATAATAATAAATCCCATCTTCTCTAACACTTCGTTGACATATTTTGAAACACTTATCTTTAACTTGATTAGAAACGTAAATATCATGAGTAAGTTTCAAATTATTCCAACTGAAATTGCACCAAAACAAAGTTGTTCCAAAAAAATTGGGTCTGAACCTCCAGCTAGTGTGACCCCCCCTTACAAGCTCGTGTTCTCCTAAATCATCCTGAGCTGATTTGCAATGTACGAAGAGATTAGGACTTGGCAAATCATTTACAATATCAACCGTTGCTTTAACAAGGAAGGCATTTGTTTTATTTGTATCCCTTGCTTCCACACAACCCATAATCACCGCCAACAAAACACTTATAACTATCACTCCGTACTTCATCTTCAAATTTTAATTCTTCCTAAAGGTATGTGGTGGTTTGGTTGAATCATGAATACATCTTTTTCTATCATTATATACATCATAGCTGCTCTTGGTTAACCAAAGAAGAAAACACATATTAAGTAAAAAAATTCATTGATTGTGAAATACATCTATTATTTGTGTATAAGATGATATTCTTTAGTCAAAATTGATTTTGGAGGTATAAATGTCAAATAACGTTCATAAAGTTATTTCCATATAATTTATATTTTATTTTATTATTTATTTGTGTTTATGATGATCCAAATTTGGGTAGAACCGATCTCTTTATTCTCTTTCCCTAGATTAGAGATAGCATATAAGTGTTTGAGCTTGAAATAGTTAGTAAATATACCCATTTACATTTTTGGATCATCATTTACTTGAACAACCTGACATTAAATAAAAATCAAGAGATGATGATTTAGGTATACAAACTATAACAACTGAATGACAAAAATATTGGACATTCAGACCCAACATTTTTGGAACAACTTTGTCTTATTGTTATTTCAATTGGAACAATATTAAGGTAATGAGTGTAGAGGTTTTCAATGATAAAAACACTAATAAAATATATATATTCTCATTTATTTTGTGTCATACGTTTTACAATATTTAATTTGCAAGTATTCTTATAAATAATATATATTTCAATGAAATTAAATATCAATGAAATTTTGAAAATATATTTTAAAATTAAAATATCAATAAATTAATATATCAATGAAATTACATACACATATTTAATAAATAATATATATTTCATCTCTTACAAAAATAATTAATATGTGAAAAAAAAATAAGTATAAATAAATGAATGAATAATATATGCAAAGAAATAAACATTCAAGTCCATTTTTCTAATTATCCAC
>JBBPBS010000753.1:3026038-3101281 GCA_037974835.1 Cicer judaicum | reverse complement strand
ATATATATATATATATATATATTAGTTTTGACTATGAAACAATATATTTTTTTTTAAATCTATTTTTATTTCACATTCAATGCATTTATCCTTTTGGTTTCTAGACCATCTATATATAATCGATAAAAAATAATTTTCATAAATCAACCCAACCACCATCTCAATTCCATATCTCAAGAATCAATAGACAAGGAAACACAACATGAAGTTGATAAGTGCATTATTGGTAATAACAATAACATATATGCTTATGGTTCATGTGCAAGCAGCAGCACAAATTGATCGTTGGCCTAAAACAACAGAAGTGACTCTTATTAACTTCAGTTGGTCGCATGAACCAAGAACTTCCGACTGGACTCAAAAAGTAGAGCAAATAAAGTAAATTAAATTAATAAATAATTATAATAAATAATACATTAATAAATAGTAATAATAAATAGTATATTAATAAATGAAAATAATAAATAATAATAATAATAACAATAATAATATTATTATTATTATTAAAAATGATTATAATTATAAATAGTAAATCATATTATAATTATTAAAAATGATTATAATTATAAATATTATTATTATTATTATTTTTTTAAATATTATAATTAGTTTTAATTTATTAAATAAATAATCGTCTAATTCATATTTTTAATGTATTTTTTTAAATTTATAATATAATTTATTATTTTTAATTTTAAGTATTTTTAATTATAATTATTTTTAATAATAATAATAATATTATTATTATTTATTGTTATTTATTAATATAATATTTATTTATTATTATTATTTGTTAATATATTATTTATTATAATTATTTATTAATATATTAAATTAATATAATAATGTATAAATAATAGGACAATTTGATATATATAAAACTGAAAGTTAGGTATTTTAGTGTTAAAGAAAAAATTCCAAAAAAATCTTATAACTACACTAATTATAACCATAATTTACTATATTCAATATACAAAAAGATAAATTGTTTTACATTAAATTAGTTAAAAGACTGTATGCCACAAATAAATTATAATTTGATATATAATTGTATGTTTTACTTGAATCTCATTGATAAAAATACTATATTTTATATTTTATAATTTAAGTTTTTTCTGTTACGTAAGAGAAGTCAAACACCTTAAATATAGAATCATAGTCATCAGATCGATTTCAGCAACATTGGAAATAGAAGCATGCCTAACCATTATATATATATTAGTTTTGACTATGAAAAAAAAAAAATTTAGAATAGTTAAAGACTGTATATTACAAATCAATTATAATAAAATAATTATAATTTAATATATAATTTGTATGTTTTATTTGGATGTCTTATTACAATACTACATTTTATTTTATAATTTAAATTTTTTCTTTTAATGTGTATTCCATTATCAATTAAGTGCAAGACGTTTTATAAAATAAAATTTATTTTTGTTATAAAATAGATCTTTTTTAAAGATTAAAATTTTCTAATTTTATTTTTATTTTTGACGACTTTATTTCTATATTTATTTTAATTAATTTTTTTCTATATTAATAATTTTTATTATTTTAGTTTTATCACTAATTTTCTTTCCAAAAAGTTACCAAAATTATCTGTTAAGAGATCCAATTTCTTTTCTATAATAGTATAGTATTAAATGTAGTGCTTACTCTTATTTTTACTTACTTATTCAGATATTTTGTAAGTTTTAAATATACTGTGTCCGAAGACATTTAACCTTAACCTAATGTCTTGATATTTGTAATATATACATGATTTAAAGGAGGAATAACATCTATATTACTACCATTTATTTATTTTTGTGAAATTTATATTAATAACAGTGTATTTACCTCAGGTTTGGTCCAAATATAATAAGTAAGTTTGTATGGTCTTTATTATTAAAATACACACAACTGATTTTAATTAACATAAATTTTTTAAAAGCCTAAAAAAATATATAAAATTACCCACAATTTCTATATATCAACCTAAAATTTACCATAATTGAAACATTTGAATGTATTTCAATAGCTACGGTTACGGTGGATATTAAAACAACCTAATTTATGAATTTATTTCACATTCAATGAATTTATTCTTATCTTTCTAGACCATCTATCTATATAAATATAATCGGTAAACAATAATTTTCATCATTCAACCCAACCACCATATTTAAAGTTGTCATCTCAATTCCATATATCAAGAATCAATAGACAAGGAAACACAACATGAAGTTGATAAGTGCTTTATTGGTAATAACAACAACATATATGCTTATGGTTCATGTGCAAGCAGCAGCACAAATTGATCGTTGGCCTAAAACAACTGTAGTGACTCTTATTAATTTTATGGATGTCGATGCCTTTGTTCATTGCCAATCCAAGGATGATGATTTAGGTGCAAGAACTCTAGCAAGTGGCCAAAACCAAACATGGTCATTTAAAACCAATTTTTTTGGATCAACGTTATTTTGGTGTCATCTCAAATGGAACAATATTGAAAAGACCGTCGAAATTTATAGTTTTGAACATGATGACCAAGACTGTGTCCAAAGTTGCTGGCGCGGTCTTAAGAAAAGTGGAATCTATTTCTATAATCAGGTAGAATCTTACTGGTATCGGAGATACACATGGTAAGATGGAAGTTGATAAATATTTATTAATATGTATGATAAATAGATTGCAAATCATATTGTAATTTATTTTTTATATAATATACAAATAAAATGATATTCTCATTTATTTATTTGCACACATTCATGTATATTAATTATGAAACAATTGGTTATTTGGATTTTATCAAAATATAGACAATATTTAATTTGCGTGCACTCAAGCATAATATAGAAGAAAATAGGTTTCAGTTAAGCTATAATGTCCCTTCCTTATCAATGAAAATGAAATGTCTGTTACAATTTATTAATGAAATGTATAATTTGCGTGGTTGCTTCCTATGTTCACAAATACAACTCACATATACACTCCAAAGTCCAAAATGCCCCGACTCTTCATTGTAAAATACGTGGCTTTTTGCTATAGAAGGTTGAAACAAAAAAATACGTGTAATTATGACTTATATCAATAATAACTAAGTTTAAAATAAATATATATTTTTTTTGGAATAAAATAATATATTTTGCTTTTGTTTAATAATAAATATTGTTTAAAATTTTTACATAAATTAAAAAATACAATAGTTAGAAAAAAAAATTATTGTATCAAATTACTTTATTATTTTCAATACAAAGTATAATAATATTTTGAAAATTATATATATAGTAATCATTAAAAAATAGTATTAAAATAAATAATTAAAATTAGGACCATCTACTTATTTTTACAATCATGCATGTATATTTATTGGATTTATCAAAATAATCACTCTTTAAATTTTGCATGCACTCAATGAAATGAAATGTTTTGTTACCAGTTATAAATAGGGAAAATATAAAATCGAAAGCCAGGTTTTAGATGCCTATGTTATCCGTAAATTATTTAAATGTCAATTATTTTGTTAGTTTTCACGTAATCTTAAGTTTTTTTTTTTATTTGAAACATTATTTAAGTAATTTAAATTTATATAACAAA
Organism: Cicer judaicum; assembly: GCA_037974835.1. Taxonomy (NCBI): domain Eukaryota; kingdom Viridiplantae; phylum Streptophyta; class Magnoliopsida; order Fabales; family Fabaceae; genus Cicer; species Cicer judaicum. Next base: position 3,097,699 of record JBBPBS010000753.1, on the reverse strand, counting down.
AAATAAGGTAAATTTTTTTGGCTTTTGTTATTAATTGGAGGTTTAACTTTTAATTATAATTCATTTTGAATGCAGTGCGTAAATGATAAAATTAATTTTAACATTGTTAAATAAGTTTTTAGTTTATAAATAAATTATATTAGATTTTGAGTTTTTAAATTTGATTTTTAAAATAACTGCAGATGTTTTATGTGAATAAATTTAGTAACTACTGTAGGAGTAATAGGTTGAGTCGAGTTAGGTTTTGCTAAGCTTTGGATCTGTCAAAAAGTTCAAGACCTAAGTCTTATATGTGGTCTGTCATATGCTTGTTTTTTAGGTCTGAATTTGACTTTGATAGAAATTTGATATGATCTTTTAGTAATATTTTTGAATAAGTAATCAAACATATATTTAAATAGATTAACGAGTTAATATGTCAAAAAACTAAGTTTTATTTTAATATTTAACATCACATTTTGAAAAATATAACTTTATATGTATTATACTTAAATTATATTTTAAAACAATATATTTAAATATGTCAAAAAAAATTAAATGAAGTTAATATGCGTAAATTACTAAAAGTTGAATATATAAAAAAAACAGAATTTAATATAATAATTAATGTAGTAAAATAATATTATTTATAATATTTATTTAAATAAGACGGTCTAATAGACCTAAAAGTCTTATCACGTGGCTTGTAGCCTAACCTTTTTAATTGAATATATTTTTTTTAGAAGTCTTAACCTTATCTATTTAAGAAAAAAGTCTGGCTAGCGTGAGTCTGACGTAGGCTAAGTCGTTGGCTCCAGTCGATCAATTTGACGTATTCTCATTTCTATTCATATGTATCATTTAACCGTAGGCCCATGTTGGTCGATCTGACAAATTCTCATCCCTATTCATATGTATCATTGAAATTTTTGAATACTTTTTTTCCAGCCATCTTATAAAAATATTTCTTACAAAAAATTAGAATTTTTTATACTAAAGATGTATTAAATATGAATTTTTAAGCGCAAAAAACTAATATTTAATTCATTATTTTTCAAAAAAATTATAAATTTTTGTGGTGAAAAAATCATTGAAAAATTAAGACAATACAAATTAATTGATTTAAAAGTAGGGACTAAAATTAATGACATAAAATATTTGTTCGTTCATTATTTGATTTTAAAATTTTAAAAAGACAAAAAATGAATATGATATATTTATAGAGAGCAATAATTTATTTAATTCCTTAAAAAAAGTAAGATTTGAATAAAATCTCACAAAGTCAACTTATAAAATGAGATATATCACTTTTATAAAGTATTATAAATTACTTTTATAAAGTATTATAAAACTCATTTCTGTATATAATTATTATAGAAATATATCTTTAATCAATGTTAGACTTTATATTTTTTTTCCCAATTATTATCCTATGGTGTTCCTTTTAATAAACGTTGTCACATTTTTATTTCATTTTTGAATTGTTAGCATATTCAATTCAGTTTAAAGCCATATTTCATATGTAATATGTATATATATTTGATTTAAATAGACTATATACATATACTTTTTTGTTTATCTTTGTATAACATCTTTGACAGATTGAATCTCACACTCTATCATCATTCTCTGTCTATTTTCTCATCTTACTTGTCCTTTACTCTCTTCTTCTTTCTATTTTATAATGTTTATCTCAAACACACTCATTATTTCTATTCTTTCATTGTTATTCCTATTTCTATTATTAGTTTTTACTTTTATATTCTCTTAATTTTAATTTATTTATTGGAAGGCACACCTCTACTAAGTAGGGTGTACATCTTATTAAATTTTCAATAATATTTTAATAGTTATTATTTATTATTCACTCAAATTTTTACTCTGCATAATAATTATATATTTTTCTAAATCATACCAAATATAAAACTAGTTATATAAGTGATCCTAAAAAAAGTATAAAAAATATTAAAATTTATTAAAAATTTACCATTTGAGTTTTCAATAGATTATATTATCATTAAACTATCATTGCATGCAATTTTATAAGTAATTAATGCATTTATTTAATTTTAATAACAATAAAAACATAATGATAATAGTTTAAATATATAAAATTGGGTGTTACAATTAGTCAACCAAAAGAGCATTGAAGAGTGGAATAATAAACTATCAATGAATTAATGTGGAAAAGAGCGTAGGAATTTACAGTACTGAACATGACGTTTAAAAAATTGCCTCCTAAGTATTTGGTAAAATGAAATCTATTATTATTCTGAGCTAGAATTTAAAGTGGTATTAAGGTGATATTTATCATCTTTTCTGACAAAAAAAATTTTTTATTAGTTTTTAATAATCTTAAATTAACCAACGTATTTTTTAACTTGTCAAATTTTTAAATTTTATATAAATTGAATCAAGTTTATTTATTTATCAATGGTACTCCCCATCTTATATTAAGCAAGCAGTATTATAATTACATATATTAAAAAAATTAAAAATAAATAAAAGAGTATAATAATTTCATAAAAATATATCAATATTAACTATTAAGTGTCAATCATTGTCATGTGCAAATATGGTGACACTACTATTTATTTTATTCATCAACTTACACAAAAAAAAAAAAACTCAGACATATTTTAAAATACAAAATATATATATATATATATACACGGCGTTCAAATCAGAATTTTAATGTTAAAAAATCACTTGTATATTCTATGATCCTAATACGATTACATCTTGCCAAACACTGTTTGTATGCATTACAATAGTTTTGAGAAAATGCTTTTGGATTTGAAAATCGATTATAGTTGGTGATTGTTTGATTCTGCGCTAACGAAAATTAGTTTTAAATGATTTGTTTTTTTGGAATTGATTATAATTAATTAAAAGTGAATTAAAGATATTATGATTTACGTTTTGATATTTTAATTAAAAATGTTGTATGCTGTTTTGATAGTTTGAATAAATTTTGTTTTTAAATTATTATTAAGTGTTAGTTCAAGTGACAAATGCCGATATTGTTAGGTTGAACGTACTATGAAATTTACTATATCATCTAAAATAAATAAAAATTATTTTTGAATGGATAATTACTAAATTGAATTTGAATGTTTATTTTTTTGCATATATTATTCATTTATACTTGTTTTTTTCTTCATATATTAATAAATTTTATGAGATAATATATTAAAATATTTGTATGTTAGTTCGTTGATATATTAGTTCTTTAAAGAAAGTTAAGTTAATTAACACAACTTTTTATCACAAAAAAGAAAAAATGCACATTTTATCCACAAAAATGAACATCATTTTCGACTTAATGTCAGTTTGTTCAAGTAAATAGGTATATTTACTAACTAAATAAAGCAAAATTCTTATATGTTTGTAAATAAAGCAAAATCTTTATATGTTTGTTCTTATAATCTTGTAGTCCTTTATTTTTTTTCTCGATTTGATCTTTTATTTAATTTTAAGTAAACAATTTGATATTCAATATAATGCAAATTTTATTAAATTTATAACTCAAATTTTCAAATAAATTCATATTTTCATTCTTTATATCTTTAAATTTTTGTAATAAAATAAAATAACCAAATCGATAGAAAAAGAAAAGATAAAGAACTGAAATGTTATTTGAAATTAAGTTAAGGGATCTCAGGAACAATTGTTTCTAACATATAATTTAGGTATAATATATAAAGTCATATTCTTCAAAATATGATGTTGTCACGTCCGGTTTATCCGCGAAAAATGAGTCACTTACAATTGTATTTTTTTTAAAAGGAAAAATTAGATAAAACCTATAATTAAATTTTTGAACAAAAAAATGGATTCAAGAGTCGATTACGAATAGAGAAAGTAATATTACCTTACATCATCCGTTAAAACCGTTATTTATTTATTTTATCCCCTAAAAGATTTAAAAAAAAAAAAGAAAATAAATTATTTATATTAATAAAAGAATCAAAATTTAATTTTTATTGATTTGGTTTGACAAGGGAAAGACCTTACTCTACAAGTGCAATAGAGAAATAAAAAACACACAATTCTTGTGTAAAAAATATTTATGTGTTATCCTATCTTTACTATTACTCTATTAGAACTATTATTAGATACATATCCAAAAATAAAATCTAATAATAATAATGATAACGAAAAAAGATGTGAGATGTTTATTTACGAATTGTATTTTTTATTAGATTTTGAAATAAAAAAAAAATTGATTTTTTTTGTTAGAAAATAATGATAATGCGGCGGTATATGAATATAAAAGTTGAAGCATGTTGTTAAATGATTTGCTCATGTTGCGGCACAAATGCCACCGGCGGTAAGGAGTGAATGATGCGATGCGGCGAGCGAGGATAATTTCATTCGACAGTAACGACTATTAATTTTAATTCTAAGAAAAAGAAAAAGTTATTTATTTGTTGTTATGTTTTTTTTTTTTTTTTACTTATTTGACAAAACTATGATATGAGTATGATTTTATATTACAATAGAGTGAAGTTTGTTTTCCTTGATGATTGGTTTATAAACATCAATTATTAATTATCTTTTTAGAATTTGTGTTACAAAATAATTTTAGAAACATGCAGCTTAAGTTTTTTAAAAACAAGTATAACATATGAGTTTATTTTTTCATAAACAAAAAAAGAAACTGAACTAAATTTTCTATTAAAAGATGCGATACAAAGAAGATAAATAAAAGGAAATAAGAAAATAATAAGAAAGTGATCCTTAATGCTAAAGAGAAGGGAATAATAAAAAAGTGATCCTTAATTCAATAGTGTTCTCTCTCCTCCCTCCTTTTCTTCTTGGCTTGGTGTGGATTATTTATAGAACTTTTAAGGTGTAAGTTACAAAAGAGAAGAGAATAATTGTCGATTGATCACCATTTTTATTATTATTAGTCTATTTCTTTTCATTTAATCATTATTATACTGATTTTTATTATTGATTAATTTCATTTCATTTAAATGATCACTATTATAATGATTTTTCTTATCATCAAACCAATTTTTTTTTCCGGTTTTTATTCATTCAATTATGTAAGTTTTATTTTTGTTTTAGAAAAAGTGAAACATCTGATAAGAAATAAGAGCCAAACAAGAAACAAAAGCACTCATGATTTTTTAAATTTTAAAGGCCTAATTATTTACTTTTATCATTATATTTTTATTTCATTTTTTATATATTTATTATTTTTCATAAAAAGTAAAAAAATAATAGATAAAATTAGGTGTCAACAGTATTGTTTTAATTCGTTTTCTTTTTCTTAATCAATTTTCCTACTTTACTTTACTATTGTGGTAGAAGCCCAAAAAAATAAAATAAAGATTTACATTATATTATTTATTTATTTATTTATTTATTATTTTTCATAAAAAATAAAAAATTACTAGACACAATTAGGTGTCAACAGATCAAAATAGAATTTAATTTTATTAACATAATAACTCATTTATCTATTTAAAGATATGTTTGATTATTTATTTAAAATATACATAGACTGACATGCCATATCAGGCTCACTTAGGCTTAAAAAGTAAACCTACGACAGGCTGCATATCATACTTAGACCTTGATTTTTTTTGATAAATCAAGTTTAGGCCTAGCAAAGCCTTGCTCGGCTCAACCTCTTCCCACCCCACTACATATCTTATTCTTTCATCTCGATTCCATATTTTTATTTTGTAACATTTAGGAACAATTGAAACCTTAAGATGAAATTCAAAGGCTTGTTATATGGATTGTTTGATGACCAAGATAAAGAGATAAGATATGATACACTTATCTTATCATACTCTAACATTTTGTTTGATGCACCAAACTTATATGATACCGTAATCAAATTTTTTAAACATATTTAGTTTCAGATTTTTGTTTTAATCCTTAGTTTAAAGTAGATTAAAATAATTTATTTCCATTTAAAGTTAAGAAATATTTTCTCAGTTTAGTCTTTTTCTACTCATGTTTCTCTCTCCTTCTTCATCATCAATTTGTCGTGTTCCTCGCCGCATTCCTCTCCACCTCCCTTCCTTTTCCAATGTCGTTGTATCTTTTTTTTTCTTTTCTAGTTTTTCTTTCTTTTTCATATTTGCTCTAATTCCCTTTTATTTTCTTATTGTGTTGATGAAATAATTTTTAGATTTCATCTGATTTTATAATTGTTTTCTGTTATTGATATTTGATTGATTTTATGATTGTTGACGTTGGATTTATTACCTCTTTTCATATTTGTCTTGATGTTTTTTTTTCTAATTTATTTTACACACTACAAGAAAAATTGTTATTATTTACGGCAAATTTTATCTTTACCCACGGATGCTCTGTAAGTAACGTAAAATAACTCAAGGATTTCCCACGGGCACGAGTTCGTAGCTATTTCTCTCGTAGGAATATATTTACCCACGGAAAAGCGGTAGGAAATATTTACTTAAGGAATGTCTGTGGGTAGCATGACTTACGGATTCTCCGTGGGTAACTTTATTCACAGATTTTCCGTGGGTAACAGCGCAAATACTAAGAAGTCACAAATAACGTTACTCTCAGACAATCCGTAAGAAATTCTACTAATTTCTATTTATCCATGACATGTCCGTAAAGGGTACGAGGCGGCACATTATCCATAACCAAGGCCAGTAAAAAACTATTCTTGTCCGAACATTTGGAGACTAGCTTTTGCATCAACAAGCATTTTTCAACTCACCAAAGGTAGTGCACATAAATCTGACAGGTTAAATAGGGATTGAAAAAATAAATGAAATATAAAAAAAGGATTATATATTCACAATACTATGCTGATCACTTTCTACTTAAGCTTAATTTTGAAAGAACTGGAGCTGCCTGATCACTTTCTACTTAAGCTTAATTTTGAAAGAACTGCAGCTGCCTGATCACCTCCTAGAAGAAAATAAGGATGTCTCAAAGCTGAAACAACAGATAAACGTATTCTTCTTAAGGGACCTTTCTTAGAGATAAGCTTTGTTGCTAAGTCCCACCCTCTACCAGATTCACTATCAAGAATTTGAAAGTCGGGCCTGAGGCGAGTATTCTCCCTCGATTTTTGCAAATCATATCCACATGTTTTTATTTCTAAATTGAAATTCTTCAAAGCAGCAGGAGACCTTAAGGTTGGTATTGCCATTTGCAGGAGTACAATCCCAGCAGAGTACACATCAAACAAATCAGGGCTATTTAACTACAAAATAATCACATAATTCACCTTTAGCACTTCCAATGCAATATACATGTGTGTGTGCAGGAACACGTGCAAAAGACAAGGGAGAGTGATTAATTCAGTCAGTCATATGATTAACATATTAACCATTAGATATAAGTAATTAAACTTGCCATAGCATTGGTGAAAAGATAGCAGCAATAGGGTCCGGTGGACTTGGTGTTTCTTACGGGAGTACATTTAGTTCTAGAGGGCAATAGTTGGGATCCAAAAGGGTGCGGTGGAGAATATAATTCTTTTCGATCCTCAGGTCTGTTGCTGCACCAAAATCAATGAGTGTAATTTGCCCCCGTTTAGTAACCACTAAGTTGGCTGGCTTTATATCTATGTGAACGATGCCTGTATCGTGAATTTACTTTAGAGAAGTAATTATTTTGCGCCTGATCTGCTTGATGATCAATGCATTTCGCCTAGAAGAGTCTACACCTTGCAAGATACGTCCAAACATTACAGATTCTAAGTTTGAAGGGAAGTTGCATTGTTTCATGTAATCGGCAAGAGTACGGTCTCCATGTGATATCGATAATTCTCCAATTAATTAATATATGTACTATGTTCTAAGATGATAAATCAAGATAACATGCAAAACCACTAAAATGAAATAGTTATAAAAAGTAATTTTATGTCTATTTATATATGAAATAGAAATCTGAGGCAGAGCACCTAACCTCAAACTTCCAAACAAGCCATTTTTCACCTTTTATGAACTGTTAGTTAGTTTTATCAGCTATGAAACTTCCAAGGAAATCAACACATGTTTCAGGCGTTGCTCTCGATAGCCTTTAATTGAACCATTCCTCAAACTCACCAAAGTCTTCAGCCCCTTAGATTCCAACCTTAACCTGTAGCAGAAAATTAAACAATAATAACTACTTAGATTATATGATGCCACTGATTGACACTTTAAATGATGCCACTTTAAACAATAATTAGATTATATGAAGCAACTGATTGACACTTTAAATAAAATGAGGTGTTAGACATTGTATATAATATATAAAGGGCTGGTATTGTCCCTCAGCTTGTGAGTTTTTTGGCAAGGAATGATATACCCCAACTGCAAGTATAAATCTTTTCTATCATGTTATCTATTTTGTACTAATGGTGTGAGAAACAACATCGTTTAGCCAAGTATCCTGATTAAGCTTTATGAAGAAAAAATTGACATGAGTAATGATGTTGCTGAAACAAATAACCAAGAAAATTGAATACGGAGCACCTAGAATAAATTACCATATGTGAGCTGAATTCCTTGGTAGATTGTATGTTCACCAATTGCCATTTATCCTGCACAGAAGCGGCACTTTTTGCCTGCACTCAAAGATCAAACCTTAGTCACAACTGCATATCAGTTATACATTTTCACAATATATATGCACTAGCACTACCACCCATCGGTAATCAGCGGAGTTGCAAACCAAACACAACAATAATAAACCTCCTCTCAATAGTACCAAACCAAACACAACAGAGTAGTAGCAATTGTTTGTGCAGAAACTTAAGTATGCAATAAATAAATTAAAGCATAAATAAAAAGAATCCTAAATTAGAACATGGCATAGTCAAACTAGACTCACTAGAGGAAGAATATTGATGAGAAATATTAAATTAAAACATAAATAAATTAAAGCATGAACAAAGTGAAGCATAAGAGATAGCAGAGTTAGGGTTTGCAAATAAATTAATAAACATTCATCTACACAACAAATAATCATAAAAATAGAACTAATTAGAGAGAGCAAGAGAGATAACGACAATGAACAAGAGTGAAATAGAGAGTGAACGAAAGTGAAATAGAGAGCGAACGAGAGAGAACAAACAAGAGAAAGAGAGAACCTGTGAATGACACTTTGAAGTGACGGCTAGAGAGCTCTGATCGGCGGCCAAAAAGCTCTGACCGACGGTGGCGCGAGCCAAGAAAAGGGTTTTGCTGGTGAGAGTGAGTTTTGCGAAGTCTGTTTTTGAAAGAGAGAGGAAAGGGTATAAGTTCTTTTTTTCTTAGAATAATTTTTTTTTTGTTAGAATAAGTTTTTGTTTTTGTAAAAAATAAAAGAATAGTTAATAAAATTTCATTTTTACTGTATTCACGGACAATACGTAGACAATTTAACATTATAATCTTTATTTACCTACGGAAAATCAGTGGTTAAAAAACTACGAAATTTTTTTGCCGATGTTAGTTGTGTTGCATTTTTTTAAACTTTATCCACGGTTTTTTTAATGTTACCGACGGATTATCCGAGGAATCCAATCAACAAAAATTAATTTATTCTTCAACAAATTTACTCACAGTTTGTCTGTAGATATTAAATAAGTTACCCACAAACTAAGATCTGTGGGTAAAGAAATTTCCGTAGATATTATGATTGTTTTTTGATTATATTCATGTTGGAAAGTTAAAAAAATAAACTTTAATTTAGAGGATTTTCAATTATTTTTATTTATTTATATTTGCTTTTTTTATATCTTTTGATGTTTGAGTTTTATGTTAATTGTTTTTTATATAGTTACGAATAATAAACTTTGATTGATGTTTAAAAAAAATATTGATGGGGAATAATAACTATTTTCTTTTGACATTTGTGTTCTTTGTTACAATATATTAATAATAATAATAATAATAGTAATAATAATATAAAATATAAATATATGAAAAGGATTATAAGAACTTATCTGACAATTATAATCAAAATCAATTTTAACTAAAGTTATCCAAAAATTAATTTTTATTCAATTTAATGTTAACTAAAATTAATTGTATCAAAATCAATTATCATAAATATATAAACATTTAATTTTTGCTCAACTTAATGATTATTTTTTTTTCTCAATACACTGTTTACATCGAATACTAAAGAATTTAATTAATATACATAAATCGTGACATGTCTAAAATGGTTGCTCTTTTTTGAATAAAATATATTATCTTATACAATAATAATAAATTTATTTCGCATTCAATGCAAATTATTTGGATTATATCAAATTTCCGTAAATACGTATAACTTACTTTATTTTTTTCTCAATATGCTTTTCATACTTAATACTATTAAATTAAATTAATGCATACAAATAAATTGGAGGTTTTCCAATATGATTATTCTTTTTTGATTAAAGAATACGTAAATAATAAAATTCTCGCAGTGAATGCGTTAGATTTTTTTTTCTTTTTTGAGTCAATATGAAATTTGATTATTTAGTTAACCGACATCATATGTGATCTATATAAACATCAACAACAAAAAAGTCAAATCATTCAACAAAAACACCACAAACTAAATATCTTATTTTTTTCATCTCAATTAAGATTAAGATGAAGTTGAAAGGGTTGATTATAAGTGTTTTATTTGTGGTGATTATGGTTGGTGTGCAAGCAAAAATAAATGTTGTTATTGGAAATCAGATGGCAGTTCCTAATAAACTCATTGTGCATTGCAAATCAGGTGATGATGATTTAGGTGAACATACTCTAGCAAATGGGGAAAAAACATCATGGTCATTCAATATCAACTTTTTTGAAACAACTTTATTTTGGTGCACTTTCAAATGGAACAATTTGGTAAAGAGACATGAAGTTTACAATGCTAAGTATGATTCTCATACAGAGTGTATAACTAATTGCTTTCGAATAGTTAAAGAAGATGGATTCTATTATTATAATGAGAGTGATAAGGAGTGGTATAAGAGATATTCATGGTAACATTTTATTTTTTTTAGTTTCTTTTTTGACTAAGGCAACATCTAAGATATACATGCCCTCAAAAGTCATAAAAATAATTATATATCAATAAGTCACAAATAACTTTAAAATTACAAACAATATATATATATATCGTACTCTATTTATAAAACAAGAATAAATGATATTCTCATTTATTTAGTACCATCTACCTTTTTTTTTTTTGCAATCATTCATGTTTATTTATTCTGCGACACATAGTGAAATATTGGGTCTTGGTAGAAGTGTCATCCCTTTTGCGTATGGTCTGGGTTCGTATCATGTGAATACAAAATGTTTACACTTACATAGGTATAATATTTTGAAAACATCTCACATTATCTTCTATGTATATGAATCATGTGTATCGCATTTATTTGATTCTTATTGAATGTATCTTCAACAAACTAAAAAAATATAAATATTTTGAAGTCTTTGTCATAGGAAATTTATTCAATGGATCAATTCTTGTTGTTTTGGATATGAAGAAAGCTACTGAATCCACTTGAAAATTGGTTGATGAATCTATTATTTTGGAGACTTTTGAGAACATATAAGTTGGAAGAAGAAGAAGCTATTGAATCCTTTTGAAACCACACACAAAAGAGAGTTGAGAGCTTGCGTGAGTGTTAGATTCATCGGTATTTTTCTAGGATAAATACTCATTCGCACCTTGATTTTTCTTCCCCACCCATAAATACACAATCAAAAGTTATGATCCAAAAATATAGTTTATATTATCCAAAATTAAAATCCAATAAAAACTCGAAAAACTGGAAGATTGATAAGCATTCCCCTCTTTCTATTTGCAATATTGTGACTATCATATCTAAAGTTTTAAACCCAAAAAATTCATGTCTAAAGTTTTGTTGACAAAAACTAAATCATAGTTTTCACCCTAGTTATTAAAAGAAACTTCAATAACAATTGGAAAAAACTCTCAAATCACATATTGTAAGCTTTTATTCAAACTTAATCTTTTAAAGAGTTAAATAAATTTTTAACTCTTATAAATATATTATATTTCATTTTTAATTCCTCTAAAAAAATTTCTTCAAATAATGAACCATCAAGTATTTATCATTAATAATTTTCTAGCATTAACATCAAAATTTCTTCATAATTGGCATTAACATCAAAATTTAATGTAAAAAATCATTTTTATACTCTAAAATCTCAATATACTAAATGAATGTCTGGTTCCACATTTTAAGGAGTCAAAATTAATTTTTGAGGTGCTGATTCGTACTTGTTCAGGTGCTATTGAGTTGAGTTCATTATTCATTATTCTTTGATTTATACTTGTTTTTTTACTATATATAAGACATAAAATATATATCATATTTATTAAATTATTTGTATGTAATTTCGTTTATATATTAATTATGTAAAGAAAATTAATTCAGTGAAAACAATTTTTTATTATCAAAAAGAAAAAATAACATTTTATCCAAACAAATGAACACCATTTTTTACTTAATGTTAGTCTGTTCAACTAAATGGACCTTTTATTCTAAATAAATAAAAAATGTAAATGAGTATATTTACTAACTTAATAAAGCTTAAACTCTTATATGTTGTCTCTAGCCTAACGAAAGAGGGTAAAGAGATCGATGCTACAAATCTGTATCAATATAAGAGTTTAAGCTTTATGAATCTGTATCAATATAAAATTGCCAAATAATGAGTTTAAGCTTTATGAACATTGTTTGGCAATTTCATATATAAGATAATACTCTTTCATAAATAAAAAGAATAACTATTTTGGGTAACTCATCGTTTATACGAATGCATTAAATAATTTCAACAATATTAGGAGCGAAAAGTGTATTGAGAAAAAAAAAGTAAATTCAACATGTTTGTGACAATTTGATATAATTGAGGCTAATTGTGTAGTTGATTATACAGTTACGATTTTTGATAAAATTAATTTTGGTTATTATTAATTTAAATAAAAATTAATTTATTTTTAAATATATTTCTGATTTTTACTAATTCAAATTGTATGGATAACTTTGTTTAAAATTGTTTTTGACTGTAAAATTGCCAAATAATGTTCATATTGATCGATCCATTTAGTAGAACTATTTTAATGTTATTTCTATTTTGATCATCTGAACTCTACTATAGTACTTGATTGGTTTAATAGATCATGGTAACACACAAATATTTTACTAGAGCGGACTAACAAAATGCAAAGAGAAATTATTTTCAATAAATTCATAAGGATGAGCATTAATTCATCCATTTCAATCTCGTTCTTGTATTCATTTTCTTAATAAGATTCACAGAGACAAGAACGTACATACATTCTTTAAAATAGAACATGAAAAGAAAGAGTAGGAATGATACACAAACTATATACTATGATCAAGACAAAAAAATGCCAATAATTATAAATGAGTGTATATATTTATGGCATATATTCCTGTAGCTGGTAATGAAAATTTCATTTGAATGAGTAATAAACCTTGTATTTCATAATCTTTTGGTCATGTTGAAGAACTTGAACCAGATGTCATATCAATTACTTGGTTGTGTGTAAACCTTTGTAATTGAATCATTCGCGCATATATCCCATCTTGATAATTTTTCAACAACTGTGAATGTGAACCTTGTTCAGCTACTTTACCATCATCAATCACAGCAATCACATTTGCATTTCTTATAGTTGATAACCTATGTGCAACAATGATAGTTGTTTTTCCCGACGAAGCACGGTCTAGAGCCTCTTGAACAGACCTCTCAGATTCAGCATCAAGTGCACTTGTTGCCTCATCAAGTAGCATAAGTTCAGCTTTTCTGACAAAAGCGCGCGCCACGGCTATTCTTTGCTTTTGTCCTCCAGAGAGTTGAACGCCTCTCTCCCCTACAAATGTTTTGTATCCATCTGGTAATGCAGATATGAATTTGTGACAATTGGCGAGTGTTGCAGCTTCGATTATCTCGGATTCTGTTGCTGAGTCATGGCCATATGCAATGTTTTCATAAATGGTAGTAGCAAATAGACATGGCTCTTGAGGTACAACAGAGATGTGTCTTCTTAAGGATTTGAGGTTATATTTTCTTATGTCTTTTCCATCAATCATGACTCTACCGGATGTTGGATCATAGAATCTTTGTATAAGTGCAATCACTGAGCTTTTACCACAGCCACTAGGTCCAACAAGTGCAAGAGTTTTGCCAGCTCGGATACGAAGGTTAAGGTCACGAAAAACAGGCATATCTGGTCTAGTTGGATAAGAGAAGTCCACATGTTTAAGTTCAACTTCACCTCGAAGACGGTCAGGTACAGGAGTAGCATCTTGATCATCTGGTTCGATCTCAGTTCGACGGTCAAGGAGATCAAAGACTGATCTCATGGCTCTACCTCCTTTGATGAAGTCAGGAGCAAGTGTTAAAGTCTCAGCAGCCCCATTGGCAGAGACCATAAGAACCATAAAAACTTGGATTGTTTTAGAGAAGTCGGAGATTCCATGTTTCACTAGCCAAGAAGCGTACCAAAGACCGAGTGCATAGGAAGCATAAAGTGCAAATTGTGCTATTCCGTATCCACTTCCAGAAATCTGTCCTTTCCAAAAGCACCTTTGTAGTGGTGTTTCAAGGTTGTAGGCGAAAAGGCGAACAATTTTTGATTCTGAATTGAAGGCTGCAACAGTCCTTACATTGGCTATTGCCTCTCCAGCTAGTTGTGTGGCCTTGGCATGAGCAGCTTCCAAATCACCAGAGAAACCATTCATGAACATTTTCTGTACAAAACATAAAACAAATAATGACACAATTGAATTACAAAGCATGCCTGAAAGCACGGTTGTAAAAGTATCGAGTTAATTGTTAAACCCTTACAAGTTTACGATTCTAGGCTACGAAAACAATTAAACTTGTAAACTCTCAAAAAGAAAACGTTAGAAAACAAACCTGCAAAACAGTGGCTGCAACAACAACAGGAAAAACAGCAATGAGGACAAGCGCAAGACGCCACTGCAACACGAAACCTGCAGTGCAAGCAACAAGCATAAGTGCAGTATTCTGCACAATTACCGAAATTCGGTCTCCAATGGCTGATCTGACATTGTTGGCATCAAGAGCCAGCCTTGCAGAAATCCTAGCACTCTCATTTTCCTCCTGATCAAACCATGCCATTTCATTCTTAAGCACTGCAGTCAGCATTTTCTCCCTGACACGTTTCGTAAGATTTTCGCCAACTATGTCCCAGAAGAAGTGTTGTAATGTATTGAAGATAAATGCAGTTGATGAAAGGCCAATCAACAAGTAGCAGTACTTATCAATTTCTCGGATCATGTGTTTCTGGTCTGGATTGTAATAGACACTGAGGACAGCACTGAGAACATATGCAAAGAAAGCACTAAGTGATCCGCAAACAACTGAGCCTATTGAGCCGATTAAAGCGTAAAGCCATTCAGGAGAGTTCATTTTTACTAGTCTCCAAAAGGAACTTGCTTGATCTTTGAAAGCAAGCTTTTCAAGCCTGTAATTTGGATGAGATGCATCAAGGGACAAACTAAAATCTGATGTAGAGAAATCAGATAGCCTTCGCGAGTACGGTGACCGGCCATAAGAAGAATTCCTGGCAATTATTGGCGAGCTAACCGAGTTTCTTGCACTTGAAGGCCTGCAGATAAAAAATGTCATGTTCCACTTGGAATATATCTACTAGTACTAGTTATAAGATGATCAATGAAAATGAAATAACTTCAAATAAGGAAAAAATGTTCAACATTGGTTAAAGCTACCTTGCACTACTCTTTCTAGCATTATTCATAGCAGTTTCATGTGCTATCTCCTGCATTTTAATAAGCTTGGCATAAACACCATTTTCACCTTTGGAGAAGAGTTCATCATGAGTTCCAATTTCAAAAACACTTCCTTGTTGAATCACTGCAACGAGGTCAGCTTTACGAATTGTGGAGAGGCGATGAGCAATTACAAGAGTTGTTCTGCCAATCATGAACCGGTCAAGCGCTTCTTGCACCAGTTTTTCTGATTCAGAATCAAGTGCACTTGTTGCCTCATCTAGGAGAAGAATTGCAGGGTTTTTTAGCATTGCCCTTGCTATTGCTATTCTTTGTTTTTGCCCTCCAGAAAGTTGTAGCCCTCTTTCTCCTACCTGCCATTAACAATTTTTTCAGTAACTTGTGTTTAAGTACTGCGGTCTAGTTTACACTATTACCCCTGAACAGTTATTCCTTTGATGGCTTTATGATTGATGAAGAACTTTTCAGTGTTCCTTATTTTATGTTATGAACACGCACATGTTGACTAAAGCATGTTACCCTCTTGGTCTTTTTCACATGCAATGCATGAACAGAATTTCCTGAAGCATGTTACCCTCTTGTCGTTGACCAAATCAATAGTCAAGACATCACCCAATATTTGTTATCCAGCTTTCTTTTTCTATTTAGTATTTTATTTTAAAAAATGTCCTTCTATAGTAGTTTTATCCAAGAAATTCAAATCTAATTATGTGATTAATTTAACAAAATCCAAGATGCATTTTCTGGAGCCATAGTTGACTAACCTGAGTTTCAAACCCTTCAGGAAGTTTGATGATGAATGAATGAGCATTAGCAACCCTAGCAGCTTCTTCAATCTCAACCTGGTTTGCATCAGGCCTTCCCAAGAGTATATTTTCTCGAATCGTGGTAGCAAACAAAGCCGGCTCTTGGCTCACTAGTCCTATCTGTTGCCTCAACCATTTAAGCTTCAAAGTTTTAATGTCATGTCCATCCAGCATAACTTGTCCTGCACCCAATTTTTGTATAAAACTTCCAATCTAAAAAAATCCAATCTTTCAAAACTAAAAAACTTTAATTTTCAAATGCATAAAAATCACCTGAAGTTGGGTCATAGAATCTCTCAATAAGGGAAACAACAGTGCTCTTGCCAGAACCACTGCTACCAACCAAAGCCATGGTCTTTCCAGCAGGAACATTCAAGGAGAAATCATTGAGGATCAGAACCTCAGGCCTCGATGGGTAAGAAAAGTTCACATTTTTCAGCTCCACGAGTCCAGTAACTGTCTCCAATTCCAACCCAGATTCACTGTTTCTGTCTATACTAGGTTTGTGATCAATTATCCGGAAAATCTTCCCAGCTGCAACCCTCGCCTTTGTAAATGCAGCCATGCTAGGTGCAGACTGCCCCAAACCCCTATGTAAATCAAATCATTAAATTTACATTAAACATTAAAAAACAGAATTTCAATCACTATGGTTTTGTTTTGTTGCTAAAACACAAAAATGCAATACTACTAGTACTCACAATCCACCAATCATGACAGCAAACATGGTTGCAATGGCAAGTCCTCCATTGGTGTAGTGATGCCTTACTAGATAGCCTCCATACCATAGCAGAAGTGCATAACAGCAGAACACAACAAAGTAAGTAGCGCCTAATCCCATTCCCTTTGCTAATCCAGTTTTGTAGCCAAGCTTCTGAGCAACCTTCAAGGCTGATGAGTAACCTTGTAGTGCTCGGGACTCCCCCACAAAAGACAGCACTACTCGTATTTGCAAGACTGTCTGCAATATCGACAACATAATTACCTCAGATCCACAAAAAGGGTGATTGAGAGAGATTATAATTTATAGTTTTATACTAAATCAAATGCTTCTTTTATGTCTTAACCCTTCAGTTCTTAGGGAAAAGGGACCCTGATAATTTGAAGTTTGTCCAGGAGGTAAGTAAAGTTTGATCAGAGTGACTGTTCCACTCAGGATTAGAATACGGGTACTCCTATTGACTCTTCCTTCTCATTAATCACTTGAGGCTGGTCAGTTGTGTGAATCAAATGCTCTTTAGTCTTAACTTTGAAAAGAAACAATATGTGTTACTCTTACTCTTTACCTGTTCTACAATGTTGCCAGCTTGAGAAAGAGCTTCTTGGCTCTTACTAGAAAGCTTAGCCAAAGTGGTGGTGTGAATAGCTCCGATGACAGCTATCATAGGGACTACAGCAAGAGTAACCAAAGCCAATTGCCAAACAGCAGTGAAGCCAACAACAAAACCAGAAACAAAAGTAGCCATGTAGTGAATGAAATTTCCCAACTGAAAAACCAAGCATATACACAAGTCAAAAACTAGTCCAATCTAATGACACTGGCACAAGAAAAGAAACACATTAACATTTGTTCATCAAACCTTCTCACTAATGGCATCCTGGACCATCACAGCATCCGTGTTGATGGCAAAAACAACATCAGAAGTTCGAACCTCGGTGTCAAAGAACTCAATGTCTTGTTTCAATGCAGCTTCTAAGTACTTGATCCTCATCTTGGTTGATTGTCGCTCTCCGGTCCACATCCAACAAGAAATCTCTGCAACAAGTTCAACCCTCTTTTCATCCATAACTCTAAACAATTGAAAATTAAAACATAAATAATTCAAAAGCAAAAACAGAAACTTGTTCTTAATGGATGATGAGGCAATGAATTAAATTTGAATTTCAGTTTTCAATTGGAAAAAACTAACCTGCCCATGAAGATGCCCAAATAGCAGCACCAACCACAAGGAAGTAAAATGCATACTGCAAAAACAACATTACCTCAAACTCCAAAACAATTCACACCCACTTTCCAAAAATAGAACTCAATATAAAAAAAAAAGCATAAAACTTTGAATTATACTATCTAGATATTTTTTTTACCTTG
Source organism: Cicer judaicum (assembly GCA_037974835.1). NCBI lineage: Eukaryota > Viridiplantae > Streptophyta > Magnoliopsida > Fabales > Fabaceae > Cicer > Cicer judaicum. The sequence continues at coordinate 3,079,086 of JBBPBS010000753.1, read as the reverse complement.
ACAACTTCATGTGTCATCTTGTCCAAATTATTAGCATTAGACCCAAAAGAGTTGACAAGATCCGCAAAGAATCTAAGGAAAATAGGCAAAGAACAACCATGAACAATTGCTCCAACAGTTCCAATTGTCATAAGAATATAATCCAACCCATCAGCAAATCTGAAAAGCTCTCCAAACCCAACAGAAGGAACACTCTCAGTCTTAATCTTCTTCTCCTCAATACCACCATCTTTATTTGGTTCTGATGTTTCCACCATTTCCTTTGAAACTTGATGTTGCTGAGAATCAATAACAGTAGCAGTAGCACCTTCCTCTGTTACTGTTGGTAGGTTTCCTTTAAAAGACTCAGAATTGTTGTGAGTATTATCAACATCATCATCACGCACTACAAGCTCAAGACCTTGCATTTCAGACCATTTCCACTGTTCAATAGTCTTTATCTCTTCAGATTCTTTTGACATTTCATAAATTCCTAAGCTTTTTTCTTTTATACATAAACACAAACACAAAGTCTTCACTCTTGTTTATTACAATTATCTATCTCACTAAACTCTACCTGCTTTTTTCTGATCCTAACTAACTTTTCTACTCTCTCTCTCTCTCTCTAGATAGAAGAAATATTTATTTTGATTTCAGTGTGTTTGATATTGGTGGGGTGTGTGTTGTTGGCATATTCGTCACTTTAACTTGTTCAGTGATGAGAGGGAACAAGAACGGTTATTGGGTTAATGTTAAGTGTGTTTTTTATTTTCTTGGTCAGTAAAAAACACCGAAAGTGATAGGTGGTGAGAACCTAGCTAGCTAAGACAGAGAAAAAGTTTGGAGAAAAAGTGAGAGATAAAGGTTTGATTTTCCACCCGACAAGGAATACTGTTTCTTTGAAAATTCAATCAACACACAAACATTATTTACCACTATAATTTTATGCTTTCAACTAGTTTTAACTGTTGGTAAATTTTGTTGTTTTTAAACTAATATCAACTCATTTTTACTCTTTGTTATGGCATTTCTGTTATACTTCATCATTAAATTCCTTCTATCGGAGAGTACTAATATCTAAGTGTAAATATTAAAGATGTGCTCAAACTAAGGTTATTCAATAAAAGCTGGTATGACTTTGCATGACTTCATCATATGATTTTTTTTTCCTGATATATATCATAATATTTGTCAAATTTAATCGATTTATATCTCATGATTAGATTTTTATTATTTTTTTTTTATAAATTGACCTCATAAAAAATCTCAGTTGTTTGATCATGATCATTAAATGAATTTAAAATTTTAACATTCTTAATTAGTATATCATAATTATTTATCGTATTTGACTGATATATCTCATGATTAGATTCCTACATTCATAAATTCTCAATAATATTTGCATAGATAATTTTTTAATTTTCACTTCAACACATGAAGTAAGTTAATTAGATAAAACAAAAATTGAATGAAATAAAGAAGACCTTAAGAGAAATTTTTCTTGGCACATGTTTGAACGTGAGTTGCATTTGCTAAAATTACACATTAAAACTTTAATAAAATCATAATAATTGGCAAAAAAAATTAATTTACAATCATTTCAAACCTGAACGTAGAGTCAATACACCAAATTCAAATTGTGCCACCATGGCTTTTCAATAACCCAAAAAAACACATTGAAAATTTGCTTTGGTCTCCTCTCGGTGTGGTTCTCCGTACACATTGAAGATTTGATGTGTGAAAACATTTACTTAATTTAATTTAATTAATTTATATAGAACGAACATGCAGCGGCTATACTGTGGTAAAAAGTAATTAAAAACGTGAAACGTGTTCATACACACCAAATATTAACGTGGTCATCTAGCAACATTAAAAACTCAAAACAGTTTAGAATCTTTATGTACTGATATTGAAGAATCCAAAGCACCGTCACCAAATTTGTCAGTCAAGTACTCAAAAAATATGACCATTTCATTCTTTTCTCATTTCAATTTTTTAAATATATTAATTATTATTTTTAACTAATTTTTAATTATATATTATTTTTAAGATATAATAAATTTTACAATAAAAAAATATAAATCAATTCTCTTTTTCAAGAATAAACTAATAATCAATTTAAATTTGTGATAAATTTCTAATTACAATCAATTTTTTTAATTGATGTGATGTAAAATCTTATACATATAAATAAAGATAATATTTAACTATATGATAAGTGTTGTGATTTTTTTTTAATATTCACTCATTTATTGAATAAATAAAATACATATAAATTTTTGCATTTTAAAAATCATTTTATATAAAGTGGTGAGACGAATTTTACCAAATAAAAAAGTAAATATTAAAAAATATATATTTTTATGAGTATGAATAATAGACGCATCTATCTCTACTTATAGTTCAACTAAATAGTTGCATGTAAAAAAAAAGGACAAATGTTGAAAAATCAAATATAATTACATTTTCAATTATGTGTATAACTATTTTAAAATTAAGAAATAGACCATTGTACTCCTAATTATAGACGGGCAGTTGTTATTTAAAATTATTAGGTTCAAACATTAAAACTTAATTAATATGGCGAAGTACGATCTTCCTTACATCACACTCTTGCTTTGGCTTTAATTCAGATCACCAACAAGTGCAGGACAGTTCCTTTTTTTAGCTTAAAAACAATAACGTGTGTGCCTGAAGTTCTGACACTGTTAAATTCCTTTGAAAGTTTTTAATTTGTTTTCTTGTTTCAATAATTAGATCGAAATATTTTAGGGTAGTTAAACAAGCACTACCTTTTTTACTTTTTTAACAATTGACATGAAAATGAAGGAAAATTAGAAGAGTTTCTAAGATATATTTATAAATAGAAAGATTTTGGTATATTTATTTTTTAAATTAATATATTAAAGAACTTATTATAAATTAAATAGTTATTTGTAAACTTTTGTATTTTTAAAAAAATATCATTTCATAAAAAGATATTATTTCATTATTTATAAATATTATACTAATTTTTTTTATGTTTTATTGTAAAAATATTCATATTCCCTATTTTTAGTTATAAAATTCAATAAAAAAAATTATTTCACCGATAATTTTATTAAATAATATTTAATTATTATAATTATTGTAATTATATAAATAATAAAAAGTAGTTTTTAAAAAATATTTAATTATTAATTTAAAAATCAAGTATAACACTATAGGTTGAATTGATTCTGTACTATCAAAATTCTCAAATTGACAAATATTAATATGTAATTTTGAACACGTTAATCAATGTTAGTATGCAAATAAAGAAGGAAAAAAAGAAGAAAAGGTAAATATTGGATTACTTTCTTTTTACGATTAAGAGTACAGTCTTTGGTTCAGGGCACTTTTCCTTTTGCTTAGTGGGTCATTACCCTTCACCTACGGGCACTACTTGTCCCAAGCATGAAAAAGTGTCTAGATGGAAAAATAAGGCAAAATTCCAATGAGTATCATCACTGCACTTCCTTTTAAAAGTTACTAGTACATTTTCCCCTTGTAGTATGCTGAAAGTTATTGTGCTTTATCTACTATTGCTCATTTATGATTATTCATTAAATAAATGTTAAATACGTATGTACTTTCTCGTGTAAAAATGTTTTTTAAATTTTGATCAAGGTATGTTCCACGTACCACACGAGAAGGTGATTATTTTCAATTGGTACTTCAAAATTATTTAAAATTTTAAAGTAATCGACAAAAATCATCAAAAGTAAAATGAATAAAAATTAATAGATGTTAAATCAATAAAAATGAATATTTAATAATTAATTGAGTTTTTATGTATTTGGATTAGTTTTCACTTACTTTAATAAAATCAGCACAAAATGATTTACTATGAATTATTTATCTAAGTGATTCACAGTAGAATTTATCTTAATTAAATATGTTTTTTGTATTACAAACATTTTTAATATGTCGATTTTGTAGCTCTTGTGCCTTTTAAAAGACATCAAAAACAGAGGCTAAAACCAAATTTAGGAATAGAAAATTATATATTTTTAAAACTGGAAAGCAAAAGTCACTTGTTATCAAAGATGAAAAAACTGAACTTTCGATTTCTCTTTATGGTTTTGGAATTAAAAAATGATAATTTTGTTTTTTAAAAAAAAAAATTGATTTTAACTAAAAATAAGTCTAAAGTAAATTGAATATATTTAAGTAAAAGTAAGTTGAATAATAAATTTCAAATTAAATATCAATTATAGCAACAAAAGTTATAAATTTTAATTTAACTAAAAACAATTCTAAAAATAAAATTAATTTTATATATTTATAATAAACTTTGACACCTCTATAATTGGAGCTAATTATAAACTTCACTCTTTAGTATTACGGTAAATTTTTATAATTTGTAAAAACTACAAACTTGTAACTTTAAAAAATCAGGAGACAATTCACCATAGATCTTAAAACTTTAAGGTATAATATTAAATATATTTTATATTTTAGAAGGGATGATCCATTAATATATTAGTAGGAATAGTAGTATGAATGCAAATAACCTAACTATGAGAATAACATATTAGTATTAATGAATGCATGGTACTTGTACATGCATACACAATTTAATGAGAGCGACTGAACATAACTCCCACTGACCTTAATAAGAATACGTACAAGTACGCTACATTATGATATGTGGAAATTTGTAACTCAAATAGGAATGTCTTAAAATTAAAATGGAAAAAGTCACTTTTCATACACACTTCTTTGGGGGGTTTTTTTAACATTTAATTTAACCAGTTGTTGCCAACCCCAAACACTGCACGCATAAATTTCCTGCAACAACCAACATCTTATTCAGTACACTCACTTGTTTATTGGGTAAAAATATTTAAATAATATTTTCTATATTTCGTTTCGTCAATTAATATCCATTCGCTTTGGATAAATGCATGCAAAAACAAATTATTGGGTTTTTTTTTTGTTTTTGCATTTTAGCAATGGCTTTTAAATTTTTAAAAATCATTAAATCGATTAGTGAAAATGCAAAAGTCAATCATTTTGATATGTTCCTCTAAATGACTGATCGAGATTGAACTTTGTTTAAAAAATACACAATTGACGTCTTTCTTCTATATTAACCAAATATACTACTGCAAATCAACCAATCATTTTAATTAATAAATGTCCTTGAATTTGAAATGCATAAGATATTTTAATCTTTCTATTAACCTCTTTCACAAGTAACACATTAAATGAATTTGTGATACTCCACATAGATGCGCGTCATTGTCACATTATATGGTCTATTTGTATGATAAGATTTTTGCGTTACAATTATTATACAGTTATATATGGTCTTTCTTCTTTAAGTGTCACTATGTGAGAAAAGTTGTTAATTCACAAGAAGGAGATTTAAGGTATTTATATTTGTATAAACAATATTAAATAATACTACAAAAATTATTTGCACAAAATTGCTATTATATATTTATCGTGATAGTTCAATTTAAAAATGTAATACGACAACGATATAATATTTTAATGAATTATATTTATAATGTGAAGTTTAATTTGGCCCCACTAGTAGATGATGAAGATCCATGATAGGAAACATAAAAACAGAGAAAACATAAAAAACTATGGCGAAGATTTTCAGTTTGAGAACAATCGATTCCTTGTCTTGAGCGTTACACAATTACGGATTAAAAAATAAGGAGGTGTGATGATAGAGGTATGGCCCTGCCATTTGCACAACAAAAGTCCAACATCCAATAAGAATGAAGTAAGATAGTTGAAAAGTCAAATTAACTTTAATGTTTTTGTTAAATGTACGTTAGGTGAAAACATAAAAATAAGGTCGGTGATCAAACTTCCACATTTCCTAATATATAGAGATATATCATCCAATTTCACAGTAACATACATGATATTTTACTTGCCTATAAATCACTCAAATTTAGGGAACGAGAGTGACATTTGATGAAAGGTCAAACATATATTTATATATTGCTCATTGCCCCATCTTTCGTTTCTTGTAATTTCATCCCACTTTTCAATTTATTATGTGGGCATCCCTTTTTGATACTTACACTTCGAGTTTTTGAGAGGATAAGAGATAAAAGAGTAATGTAATAGAATTGACATATTAACTGTTAAGGGAAATTTTCAAATAGAATTTTCTAATAGTTATATTAATGTAGCAAAGTTAAATAATTAAATGTATCACTTGGTCAAGTGATTGCAATGATTGAGTTTAATTCAAATCAATGCATCTATTAAGTTATCAAAAGTAACAATATTTTTCAAGAGTTGTTTTCTTTCACTAATGAGTTGAAGAGTTGTTTTCTTTCACCAATTGGTATGAGTATCTCTATAAATAGAGATATTTTAGAAGCAGAAAGAACACAAAGAAAAAAATGACACAAAATTCATGTTACATGATATGTCAAAAAAAAATTCTGAGTCATTTATTTTTTTCTCTAGTACTGCACGAGAGTAAATGAAAAAACTTTATTATGTAAACTATCATTGATCAATATGCTTGATGAGAAAACTTTATTTATAAAAAAAAAAATCGAAAATTTTGTTTATAAAAAAAAAGTTATATCTATTTCTTTAAAAAAAAAAACAAAAACTTTTTTTAAAAGAATCAATATTTTTTTGTCAAAGTAATTTCAGAAAAATAAATTTATGAAAAATTTATTTCATAGCGATTTAACTTTAAATTTATTCAAAATACTAAATTAATTCATATTTATAAACCAATTTTAAATTGATTTAAAATTACATTAAATTTAATTAAAAGTAGTTTTCATAGACTGAACTAAATCGTTAATATAATATAACTCAAATCAATTTAAAATTACACTAAATTTAATTAAAAGTAGTTTTCATAGACTAAACTAAATCGTTAATATAATATAACTCAATTCAATATTTATACCCTCAACACCCGCAACTCATAAAGTTTACTATAATGAATTCTCCCATCGGCACCCCTAGCTGACCTGCAGTCCAACTAGTGTTTTGGTAAAACATAAAGGCTGCTTGAAAAATATTAAAGTTTTCAAATAATATATTGTGTTTGCAAACAATTCTATGATGTTGTAAAAAATCTCATATCAACATCAATATGTTTAGTCTTAATCACAAAGTGAGTAGGTCGCTTGAATGAAAACTGAGTTAGAAATTTAATCGCATTTTCAAATAAATAGCACTCAAACGACCTAGTCTTACATATATTTGGAGTATATTCGATAGAGTTATATTTATATATTATAAATAAAATCAACTTGGATAGTACCATATATCATTATCAATATCAAGTGGTCCATCCAAAGATAAATGAAAATTGTAGGAGTGATGATTGTAGAGATCATGTATATCAATAAGGTCTTAGTTATGAAATGAAAATCAGTAAGTCAGAGCGCTTTTCTCTTTCTTGAGCAGTGCAAATCAGAGTAAAAGGTCTGATGATTCTACTTGAGACTTATTATAGTTCAAACTTCAAAGATCATGTATGAAAGAGCATAAAATATGTCTGTCACATCACACCTTACCTTACAATTCATAGTTCATTAATTTGGATATAAAAAATATTTAAAATGTATTTTTATTCACATAGGTTTTAGCTTTTAGGAGTTTGAGATTTTTTTTCACAAATAAATATATCTTTGTGATACTATAGAGATTAATTTTTCAGATACAAAAATATATTAATTTAAAGAGTTGGTATATACATATTTTAAATTTATTGATCATAAATTAAATTTTTAGAGAGAGATATATTTATCACTTGTGTTACATTATTATATATTCAATAATTGAACTTAAATTTTAGAAAAATGTCAAAAAAAAAATTATTTCATAGTTTTTTATTTCATAGTTTAAAATTATAAAGTTAATAAAACAATAAATTATATTATTTTTGAAATTAGTCATTTTATAATGATAAAACTCACTAATATAATAGAATTAATGTTAATTTCTCTTAATTATATTGTGTTCTAGATAAGAGAATTGACTTTCGATCTATCCAAATATTCCAAATATTTAGAAAAGACATGTAATTTGTTATGAGAAATGATAGTAAAAAATATTTCTTAAGAATCAAAATATAAAAATATTTTTTAGAATCATTTAAAAAGCGTATTAATTAATTATTTAAAACTCTAGATTTTGTTATTTTTAATATAAAATATCTATTTTTTAATTTCATAATAAATCTGGATATTTGCTAGTTTTTTAAAAAATTGATTAGGAATAATTCTTATCTGAACACACATTTATATACACACAAATGTATATTATTTAATTATTTTAAAAGTATATATTATTTTTTTTTTTTTACTTTTTCCTATTTGTGGTTGTTTAAATAAAGTGGCTAAGTGTTTTAACGCAATAATTGCTCCTATGTTGGACTATTCATTCATTGATATTTTCCGTAAGAATGTTTCCCACTGAAGAAAATTTAAATGATTTATTTAACATTTTCATCCTGGTTAAGAGACACCAACCTCGTTTCTGGTGTCATTTTTATTTTTTCCCATGCTCATGTAATTTTTATTTTTTTTAAGGACTTCACATTATCACACAGTTGACATTTGAAAATCTCAAGTTTTTCAACCCAACCTGGCTATTTCAGAGTATTGTCAAAACTCCTTATTTGGTAGTTTAGTGATTAATTTATCCATGAAGTAGCTTTTGGCTTTAATAATTCGTTCCTAACTTTTATTTATTTATTTATTAAAGCACTAACTAATAATGACAAATAATATCAAAATCTCAGCATTGTGAGTGGCAAATCTTATCCATCGACATTACCTGGATCTTGTAGGCTTATTTCTACCATGACCAACATGTTACTTTAGAGGTGGTAAAATAGATAAATTAAAATAATTTATTAATTAATTTTATAAATAAATATCCATTTAATTCATCTAATGATTTTTTTGATATTTTAATAAATTAACATATATAATAAAAATAGTTTTATTATTTTTAAAATAATTTTATTTATTATTTTTAAAAATTGTTTTATAAAAAAATTATTTTTAAACTAATGTTTTGATTTTAGAAACAGTTTTTTGAGGCTCCAGTGATTTTAGAAAGTGTTTTTAGAAACATTTTTTAAAAATTTTGTTTTGTTTTTTAATTTTTTTTACATATAATAAATTTAAATAATTTAAAAAAAAATAATAAATATCATTATTTTAAAATAATAGAAATACTTTTTAAAACAGTATTATGTTAAAAAAAATAGTTTTTTATCAAAAATATATTTTTGAAATAAATGTAATAATATTTTCTTAAAATTATATGTTTTAAAATAAATAAATGTAATTAAATAGATTATATCAAAAAATATAGATTAATTATCGTGTAATACAGGTGTAATAAATTTCATAATGTCAGCACATCAAAATTCTAAAAAATATAAAAATGTTGGAAGGATTTTACATCCATCCATATTTTTAAATTGATGGATTGAATTCAATTCATTAACATTTTTATTAAGTAGTTGAAGAATTTAATGAAGTTATAAGTAAGCCTTATTTTTAATCCCTAACACGTGAATTCTATTTGTTTATTATTATAAAAATAATTTTTTTTAAATGATTTTTAATTTATTTGTGTACAATTTTATAAAAGTGATTTTTTAAACTACAAAATTATATATATCATAATTTTGTGGAAGGAGAAAAAATTGCCACAATTGAGTGTGTGAAATTGTCACAATTAATGAAGGATAATTTTTGATTTTTTAAAAAGGATAAGAATAATTACACCATTTTTTCTTTATTAATGAGTTAAATTAAGTGTTTTTAAAACTTGTGGCATCTTCTCTATGATCTATCGCATAAACAAAATTAAAAAACTACTATTTTTAACTTTTCATTTATTGCTAAAAAATAATTTTAAAAAAATCTAAAATAAATGTTGTTAAAAAATAAATTTTTAGTTTAAAAAGTAGATCTTTTTATAAAAAAAATCTAAAACAATCCAACTAAGAACAATCTGAATTCAAACAAAAAAAATTATCGTGACTAATATAAAAATATGTTTTTCTAGAAAAACATATGTGATCAATCGGATGTTGAGAAGATGTTGGAAGGATTGTACCCATCCATATATTTAAATTGATGGATGGAATTCAATTCATTGACATTTTTATTATGTAGTTGATGAATTTATAGTTGAATGGAAGACTGATGCAATTGTCACCCCTATTCTTAATCTCCATGTGGCCCAATAAAATCAAGCCACGTGATCTAAAAATTGGTGTTAAGTAAAAACAAATGTTTATGAATTTGTAAATAACTGAATTCAAATAAAAACTTTATTGTGACTAACATGAAAATATATTTAAACTTTTTTAATGTTATGACTTGTGATAGATAATTGTTTGTAATTTAGTTTGGATACATGACACTTAAATGATAGTAAATCAAATTATTGAGTTGATGAAATATATTTTCTAACAAATTTTTTATACATTTACAAAAAATCAAATAACTTTTTTATTTTTATTTTTGTCTATAGATCAAATCTCTAATATCATTCACAAATAATCAAATATGTACCACTTGTATGACACCACCTATGTTAATTAACATATAAGGGTCAAAGTTTACTTCTTTTATTTGGGAGATGATTTAAAATTTTAACCACATATATCCTTGTCACAAATAGGAATTCAGGGTGTGGAAGTTATGGTTAAAACTTATCTTCCTTTCATGTCATGAATAGCACAACACAAGAGTCTCAAGCCATCATTTTCATAGAAATGGTGTGTTTAATCAAACTTTTTTGAAAACTACCACATGTTCTTTGAAGGTAAATTTTGGAACCTCTCTTTCAACCAGTACTTCTTGATGGCTGGTTTATACCTCTTTTTACCAAGTCATGAGTAGTCTTTTAAAGGATAAAATATAAAAATAAAAATCCCTTGCTTGTTTCTTTTTAAGGTTAGTTTTTTTTTAGTAAAAGTTATTTTTTAATTAGACTAGCTTGAAGCGGGTTATTTTTAATATTTTAAACCACAGTTGCGACTTGTGTAAAAATAATTAATATGATAAAATTGTAAATATAGAGACGTAAAAATTTTTGATATCAATAAAAATGAAATTTTTTCTTATAATATTTAGATATCATCACTCCATCTTAAGTTTTATTGAGGAAAAAAAAACTTTAATCTTTAAAGGCATATATATGAAAAAAGCCTATCCATATTTTTCAGTGCAAATTAAATCATTAAAAAAACACCAAGTGAGAGTATGGAAATATGAATTACTCCAAATGTATAATCCAAATTATATATCAATGAAAATGAGAGTAGGTGTATATTATATATACTAATCAATCAATGCTCTATAGGAATATTCCAGCTTGTTGTGAGTTGCCACAACATATAAACCCAAAAAAAGGAGCAGCTTTAAACTAGGATACATAAATCTCAATCACACTGAGATATTGAAGCTTCCATGCTCTAATATACTACCTTATAGCTTCCAAATACAATAAAGCAAATAAAATTATTAAAGAAATTTTATTGACAAAAAAGATACACATTAATTATTACCAACTCATTCTCTCCATTTGTCAGGATGTGCAAAATGCTTAGTGGGGTGTGACAACATATTTTTTCTAGCATGCTTATAATTGGTTCATATACTAATGTATAAATCGTACACAATAACCATATGATTCTGTTTTGCATCTATACTCTATCATTTGCTTCCATGGAAAAAAAATTCCATCCCTATATGATTGGGCATGTTTTTCAAATACACAAAATATTAATTAATGCTTTAGTGGGTTCCTATTGAGAAATGAAAAATCAACGAAAGGTTGTTCATATACAATGGAAGATTCTCGAATTTCAAATTTCACTTATTTTTTTTTTTATTTCTCTTAATTTGAATTAAAAAATTATATTATATAAATTATATATATATATATATATAATTTTTTATAAATCAAAAATTATTTAATTTACTATTAAAATATATCAAAATTAATAATTTATACATTTTTAATGAACACTATTAATTTTTATGAGACCAACAAAGTTAAGAAATATTTGAATTAAGATAATAAAAAACCTCAAATGATTAAGGATATTTTTTTTTTTAAAGAAAATTCCTAGGTAGAAATTCCATGAATCGTTCTAAAGTAGTGTGCGTGCCCACAATAGATCTTGTCATATTATTAATTATTAATTTATGTGCTTTTCGTAAGGTGAGTTTGGGAGATAGAAAAACGTTGAAGTCACATGGCTCTTATCAGGCATCTTATTTTAATCCATGTATATAGTACATAGTTGTTTTATTTTAGGTGGATGTTTATATTTGAAATTTTGCTTTATTGTTGCACATGTCTGTCCTTCTAATTTAAAGTCACATAAGTGCTTTTTATTCACTTAAAAGATAAAACAGAAAGAATAGTTAGTTACTAATGATAATTAATATGAACATCGATTCTGAGTTTCTTTTGTTTATAATTTATAATTATAATTGAAATTATAAATTCTATCTTTTGATAAGTAATATCGGTGAATTCTATTTTATTTGAGGGGTATTTATTATGATGACAACTAAATTAATCAGAATTATCTTTAATCTTAAATTAAAATTAAATATAAAATTAGAATTAATCTTAAATTAAAATAATAATTGAAAAATTAATATAATTAACCTTAAATTAAAATTAAATATATTAACTTTTCAATTATCATTTTTATTTGTATTTTAATTTGAAATGAGTAGTATGTATTGAATGTTAATGATTCAAGTTTTAAATTATTTTAATAATTTTTATTTTTATTTTTTATCATGTCAAAAATATCAATCATGATTCACGCATATAAATCGAATCATTACTTAAATGTCGCATAAGAAAACTATTTATCATATAAAATTTTAATCATATTAAATTAAAATTGAACAGAAAGAATCAATATGTAAGATGAACCAATATAATCAGTGTAATGACTAATATGAAAGATGGAAATAAACTTAAAATAAATATGTGTGGGTGAAAAGTTAATTAGACTTGGATGCATATCTATGTGAGAAGAGGAGGATATCAATAAGTATAGAGTATGCATGATAATCTATAAATAGCTAGATCTTGTAAGGAAAAAACAACCTAGTTAGACTATAGTATTCTTTTTAACACATTATAAAATGCGTTTGAACTTTGAAATAAAATGAAAGGATTTGTTGGGCTTTTAGTGGAGGAACGATGGTTTCAAACAGGAAATTACTATGATAAAGTGAGGTAAAAGTAAAACACAAAAACATATAAGGGGTCAATTTTACCCGAAAAAAGAATCTATATAATGCTAGGGAAATTGCTTAATAGGTGCATGAGGCAAGGGAGAGGGACAAAATAATTTGAAAATGATAAAAGGTAGGGAAATTAAATGGAAAAAGCATTAGGTGTAATCCAAATTGTGTAGTGGAGGTGTGAATAGATAGATCCATATCACGAGGTTGATGTAAGTTGACAAAGAGTGTGGGTGCTATTGTTGTTCATTTTAATGATGAAAAATTATTATTTGTGTTTCATAGTGGCAGTTGGTTTTGGTTTCCATGTGTTGATGGTAGTGATTGTTGTGTGTGCATGTGTGAAGAAATTCTCTATCATCTAATCACTTTGCATCTTCCATCCCATGCTTTGGGGCCCATTACATTTCTTCCTCTTCACTACTACTTTTTTGTTTACTCCGAATTTCCTTTTTTCTTTTTGCTTTTTTTAATTAAAAAAAAACAAATTAAAATGAGGAGAGAATATCTTAATTCAAAGTAGTGAAAACTTAAAAATACAACTATCATTTATAAAGATTAAAAAAATTTGTATTTGTTTTTCTCTAATGACATTAGCAAAACTTGAACACACAATATAAAAATTCAAACTATTTTTGCTAGTTAAATGTCAATTGAAAATTACTCTAGATTTAATTTAATTTTAATTCTCTTAAAATTTGAAAAATAAATAAATAATCATATAAATTTAGTCTAAATTTAAATTAAATACCAAATTGTTTTTGTTTGTTTACATTTACATAAATATATGATATATATTATATTTAGAGAAACTTCATTCTAAACCTTTATATTCATCTATTTATATATAAATTTATATACAAAGTTAAATTGTAATGTAAAATCAAATTCTAAATCATATCTTTAAAATAAAGAATCAATTTTAAAATATTTCAACAAAATTTTATATATAAATTATATCTTAATAATATCTTAAAGATATCTTATCTTAAATATTAAATATATTAAAATTTAAATCGATTTTTTTTAATAATATTTAAGTATACTATTCTCAATAAATTAATACGTGTAATTTTGTTTTAAAAAACATGGACGAATAATGCTTGTTGGTTGGTTTCAGTAGAATGAATTCAATTTTTCACCATTTGAGTGATGGAACTGACTCAACTGATATTTGTGGAAGAAAAAAAAAACACAAAAAACATTTTAACTATCATCTTACTCAACTTATACTAATCAAAGTTTAAAACAATTTTAAATTATGAATAATTACACAGCAGGGATCACCTTACTCAATTATTTAGCTAGCTATCAAAATCACTCAACAATAAAAACAAGGTTGTCCCTTCAATACGGTAGACATATATATGTGCCACAATTAATTACAACCCATTATTTGGATAATAAAGAAACTGAGGATTTGAATTTGATGACTAGGTGAGGGAGATATTTGAATGTGGCCTATGAGAGAACAAGGTTTTGATATGAAAAAGATGTTTAAGAAAACAAACATAATTGATTGCAAAAATGGACAACTATAGTACTATGTATTTGTTAGCACCAAAGAATCTTGATAAGGTTGTGGCCTGGAAAGATCTTAACACTACTAGTATAATGAAAGGGTTTGTCCCCTTTTTTGGCTTTGCTGAGTCACTTTCTGAAAATAATTTAAATGAATTACTAGCTTAAAGCATATATACATAAATAATTTCACATTTGTTGAAAAATAATACAGTAAATAGTAATATATAGTTGGTTTAAGTCATAAATAATTTAATTTTTTGTTTAAACTTTAACTCTTGCATATGAATGAAAAGAGAAAATTTACTATATTTTTAGTAAATTTTTTCGATGAAATTTAATCATTATTATCGATGATAGATTTTTTTGTTTGTTTGGTTATTATAAAAATAAAAATAAATGAGTTGCTATGTTGATAGAAAGCTAACTTTGACCGAATAGAATTGGGTTATTGTTATTGTTATGAATTACTTACACGTTAGCAAATACAATTCTCAAGTAGAAGACTCACAAAATTCTAACTAGTTAGGTTTCTCAAATAATTATTAAATCAGATTGGGTATTTGAATATAATATGATCATAGTCATAAAATGAAGAGGTATTTGGTTGGTTAGAGATGAAAAGAAGTTAGGCATTTTGCTATTAAAGGAATGAATGAGTTACTAGAGTAGAAGTTAGTATCACATGGATGGAGAGAGTCTCCAAATTTTGTGTTTATCAAAAGAAAAAAAAAATGGGGTGGGCAAAGAAGTCAGAGATATTCAATTGGATGCCACATTGAACAAGTTAGTTATAAAGTGGGATATGATTGACAATTAATTAGTGGGGCCTAATACTTGAAAAACTGAAGAAATTTGGGAGTGATTGAGAACTTTGAATTGTCTGCGGTCATAAATTTCAAGTTTGGTCATAAATTTCAAGTTTTTATAATGTCAATATATTGGGCACCCTTCAATAAAAATTGGGTGATTCAAATTTCAATTTTAATTTTTTAAAAAATAAATTAAAATCTACTTATTTTATGCATCGTCCACTCTTACTATTATTGACTACGTGAAATTGTACAATTGGTTGATTGAAAGAAAAGGAAAAAGGATCTATAGAATTAGGTGCATGTGATAAACTGAATAATTGAACCATAGAAGCTACATGGACGTGTAGAAACAAAATCTCTTGTCAAAGTCTTATGGTGGGTGGGAAAAAGTGTACACATTCATTGTAGACCACTTGTTGCCTCACTGCTAGCCTTAGAATTCAACTTTTATCTAATCTAATAGTCAAGGTCATTTTGATGGACTTGGTGGAAAATGAAAAATTATTGTCTATAGTTATCAATAAAAATATATTTAAGGTCGGAAGGAATATATTGATAATATATTATTGTGTTGAGTTGTTTATTGATAAATAAAAAAAATTGCCCCTAAATCTGAGAAGAAATGAAGAAAATAAAATCATCAAGCTACAAACATTTATTCTTAGTTTTGAGTGATGACATACCTATCATTCATGTAGAATTTATGGGCTTGACAAATAGGGGTGGTTCCATTTAAAGCCCAATTCCTTGGTAACCCAATTACCTAAAACTATTTTTTTTACTAAACAATTACCAAAGCGCTTGAGTAAGGATTAGGGGAACATATAGCATTTATTTTCCTTAAATGATCATAAGCTCAAATTTTTAATTTTAGTCTAGATATACAAGTGGAGAAAATGTGTACATAATACTTTAAGTATTAAGATACTTAAACGTGGAAGACAGCGACAGTCTAGACATATAGTGACACAAATCTTTGTTTTAAAATTTAAAAAAACACTTTTTTTTTAGAATGTTGTTTCTTTAAATTACAAGTATGAATCATGTTGAAGACATTAAATAATTGTTTTGTTTATATTTCTTTTAAAAATAAATTATTTTATTTAAATATTCGTTCTAAATCTCTAAATATAAAAAGGTGGTCGTAATAAAAAATTCATTGTTGAAGTATTATAGAAAAAAATTTATCTTGATGAGAGATCATATAAATGCTTAATCTTTAAATGATTATATAATTTTTTATGTTGTGAATCTTATCCTAAAAATCATCAAATTCCCCTTTAAATGTCTTGTTTGAGACAAAATTGCAGGTTAAAGCATAATTAGTTTTCTTGCTTAAGAATTTAGCTTCTCAATGTGTTTCTGCAGGCCTTATAGCAGAGGATAATCAGATACAATGATTCATATTCTGCATCTTTTGTCCAAACAATAGAGAGAAAAAGGAACATAACAAGAAAAGATGTTGCATTCACTATATGTAATTATGCTTGGAATGTTGAGCCTTAAGCAAAGAGACAAAGAACAAGTTATTATTGAGACATAACATAAGGTAACATTCATTGAGATATGTCTAAAAAGCCATGCACGGGTGGACACAGAATGTTTCATCATTGTGGTGACTCTTTGAGAGCAGCTAATAAAGTTGTCACAAATTGTCAGAATATATCATGGCGTTCTTGCATGCTAATGCTAATCAAACAATTAAACAAACTTTCATCACATATAAATATATTCAACTATTTTTTTAAATATTATCCGCTAAATTTTCCCACAAAAATTAGTCATTGTTTTTCATCAACAACATGGTTAAAGAAAATGTATTTTTATTTTACCCTTTTTCTTTCAAATCACCTTTCTTTGTTTTCTTATCAATGAAGTGGTCAATCAAATTTCCTAATCATCAACAAAATCAATAAATATTTGCACCATTAATAAAATGTGTGATACGACAGATAATGAAAAACGTGCCTTCTCTGATCTCTCTCACTCTTCCTTCCAATAATATTGTGACTATGATTCTCCTACTACATTACACCAGCTTTTTTATTTTGGTCAGAATTATTCCCCTGATCAGATTTTACACTACTAGAATACACCCTGGCTTCTTTGTTTGCCTTTTAATAAATCTTTGTTATGAGATGGAATATTTCCTTTTAGATCATGCAACCAGCTCACAAACCATTAAATTCAGAATATAATCCTAAGAATTTGTACTCTTTCACTTTTTTGTTTAATTTATAATAAAATAATTGATTTGTTACAATTTTTTAGTCTTAAGACATACACTAAATGTAGTCTCCACAACTCAACATATCAAATATATTTGTATCTTTTTACTATTTAAATTACACTTATGGAACAATTTGTTACAACTTTTATAAAATTTAATTACAAATTTCAGATTAAAAAAAGTCTTTTATTTTATTATATTATATATATATTATAATGCTTGTATGACACAAATATTAATTAATTAGTAGAATTATGTTAGTTTCTCAAATATAAATCCCGGATGTTTTATAAATCTTTAATAAAGATCTATAGTAGTAGTTGTATTTCAATTGAATCGTAAATAGTTCTGAAATTTAGAAGCTCTGTGAGATGTAACAAATAACAGACATGACATGTCCATTTAAGATGTCCAAGGCCCAAGCTAGTCCATTTAAGAATATGATGCAACAAGATTAAGAAATCCTAAAATAAGGTTGTTTCTTCTCTCTTATTTCCTCTATATTTTCAAGAGTCAAAAAGCATTAGAGAATGGAAGAACAAACTCTCTAAAAATAAAGCCTAAAATAAAGAGTTTGCATGCTTTCAACTAAGTCCAAAGTTCTATTCCTCAGCCCACTCAAGGGATAACATGAGAATTGTACCAGACACCCCCCAATTTGACCTGCCACCCCCCCAGTTTTTTTTAAAGACCATTATATCCTATGTAAAAAAAGTATAAAACCAAAACAAAATTACCATTTTAGTTTTAGACTTCACTTTCGAAAATTTAGAAAAACAAATGTAGGATTCAAAAGTTTCAAACTTTCGACATGCATTTCATTAGTAAGTTTCTCGAAACTTTTGTTTTTTTAAAACCTTCAAAATATAATTTCTTTCAAAAAATACACATTTTCGAAAGTTTAGTTGCATTTTAAAGTTTCGAAGTAAAACATAAACTCGAATATTTGGCCTTGTACTAAACTTTCGAAGAAAAACTATGCCTCGAAAATTTGACCTTGAACCAAAGTTTCGAAATGACCTTGCACTAAAGGTTCGAAAGTTTGGCCTTGCAGTAAAGTTTCGAAGCCTCGAAAATTTGGCATTGCACTAAACTTTCGAAATGAAATATGTGGTTTGAAAGTTTCATTTTTTCACAAAGTTTCGAAATGGGCCTTGCATTAAAGTTTCGAGAAAATTCCATTTTGTTTTAATTATTTTTTTTACTATTTTTAATTATTTTTTTTTTAAATTACTGAAAACTTCGAAAAATAAATATTAAATTTATTACTATAAATATATTACTATAAATTATTAAAAATGTATAATTGGGTCTTTTACTATAAATGTATTACTATTTATTACCATTAATTTATTACTATAAATTTATTATTATAAATTTATTATTATTTATTACTATCAATTTATTACTAATAAAAATGTATTTCGAAACTTTTTATTAATATCAAATTTTTGAAACTGACCAAATTTCAAAAATTTGGTAAAAGACAATTTTGAATGTTTTAAATGTTTGAGTTTTTTCTTACTTTCTTAATTTTTCTTAATTTTGGAGGTTGTAAACTTTCGAAGGTTTGGTAGGGTCTTCAGTTTCAAAAATTCGATATTCAAAGTTTCGAAATGTATTTTTATTAGTAATAAATAGTAATAAATAATAATAAATTTATAGTAATAAATTAATGGTAATAAATAGTAATACATTTATAATAATAAATTTAATATCTATTTTTGAAAGTTTCAGTAATTTAAAAAAAAATAAAAGTTTCAAAAGTAATTAAAACAAACAATTATTTAAAAATAGTAAAAAAATTAATTAAAACAAAATGGAATTTAAAAAATGGAATTTTCTACTTTTTTTTTCAATCTTTTTTTTATAACAAATTTTAAATTAAAAAAAAATTCGAAACATTAGGTTTTTGAAAAATTACAGAGAGGTAAAATAGGAATGGTAATTTTTTTTTGCTTTTATACAAATTTACAGAGGGGTAAAATAGTCTTTAAAAAAATATGAGGGGTAAAATAGTCTTTAAAAAGGCAACAAATAAATAATGTAATAAAGGCAACAAAAAAAAAAGGCAAAGAAAAAGGCAAACAAAAATGCAACAAATAAATAATGTTAAACCCTAATAAAGGCAAAATAAAAAAGTTTCAAAAGTTTCCTCCTTCCCTTTCGAAAGTTTCCTCCTTCCCATTTCGAAAGTTTCCTTCTCATTTCGAAAATTTCCATCTTCTTCGAAAGTTTTCTGGGTTTCGAAACTTTTGAAATCTTCGAGCTTCACTTCGAACCTTTCAGGATGATGGAAACTTTCGAGGTTCTATGTGTTCTGAATTTAAAACTTTCGAGGTTCACATGAAACTTTCGAAGGTTTGCTGGGTTTCGAAAGTTTAAAAACGATGATAAAGTTTCGAATATTTCCTTACTTTTGAATTTCGAAGGTTTCAATTTTTCGAGTGGTACAGAATCGAATTTTTTAAACTTTTGAATGAATCAGTGAAAAATGAATGTAACTTTTTTTTGGATTGTATAGAGATAATTGAGGGTAAAATAGTCTTTTACTCATGGCTGGGGGTGGCAGGTCAGATTGGGGGTGCCTGGTACAATTACCGGATAACATGCTTTTTTTTAGATAGCTCAAATTATATTTTGGGTGTTGCTCAACCCACCCCTATGCACTAGATCCTCTCTTTTTGGAAGTGTTAATTTGAGTGAAATACAATATCAGAATTGTATTTTTTTTTTTAAATGTATTTTAGATATGTGATCTGAAATAGAAAAACTTTTCGTATTTAAAAACTTTTAAAATATTTTAGATTTAAAAAAATTTGTAATTTTTTAAATTTTTAAAACATAATCTTCATTTTAAAAATTTAAAATTTCTAAAACAATAAAATTTGAAATTTATTATAAATAGTTAAAAAGAATAAAATTACTTTTTTTTTTTTTCATGTGTGTTGGGAGTTGGTTGCTTGGTATTAAACCCGATATAGAGGGTGAATGAACAATTATTTCATAAGTTCGCTATTGTAAGATGACCGGGTATTTATATAGCAAATTTTCCTTGGGCCTGGCCCAATTTCTTTCCAGTAGTATACAATGAAGATTTTGACCAAAAAATATTCCTATTTTGTTTATGATAAAATTATCGAATTGTGTACGTGGGTACGTTATGAATATAATTTAATTTTCTTTTCCTAATATTTTACTTTATAACAAAAAAAAAAGTGTGGAATTGTGTGGTTTTAAAAGTAAGTTTATTAGATAATTACCATATTTTTAAGAGGAAAAGAAGAAGAAAAAAAAAAGACCGATTCTCAAATGAATAAGACACTTTCTAGTTTATAGTAAAACAAAAAAAATTTGATCATGTGTTTAATTAGTCAACTTCTAGTTTATATTATTCACGAGTAACTCCTTTGATCCTTAACACGTGTAATATTGATTTAAAGTATTAATTCAATATATAGTAGGATTAAGTCAAATTTAATGCGAGTGGATTACCGTCCCTAAAGTACTAGCCACAACCCTTATTATATCCATCATATTTTAATACATTATTTTCATGTGTAATTTTGTGCGTGCATATATTCAAATTTTCATTGTAATAATTTTTAATTAGATTTTAATTATTTTGTCAATTGAATTTTAAATTATTACTCATTTCTCTCATGAATCAGGAGGTTGGAAGGAAATAAATGAACAATGATGAATGTGTGTTGTGCTATATAGGAACTAATAACATGAAGATCAAATTATATACACCAATAATATATAAACACCGATAAATATGAGAATAATATTAAAAGAATTATTTGTTTCAAATTATTACATTTTTAATAGTTAAATATTATGTAAATCAAATAAATATTAACAAGAATTTTTTTTATTATAATTTAATGTCAATTTAAGATGATAAATGCGGAAAAATATCTAAAAAATTCATGAATTCGTAATGAAGATGATGTTCTAAATTATAAGATAGTTATTTTTTTCATCGTAGATTCTTTAAGTTTATCTTATTATCTCTTTTAATGAAAATAAATGTATTATGATTTTTTTATCTATAATTAAATATTATAATTTTTTATTTATATTAAACACATGTTCTTTCATAAGTAGCCTCTAACTTTTTTTATTTATATTTTATTCATTTATTTATATTTTTATCCATCACAAAAATAATAATAACACCTATTACATCTACAAAATATTTTTCATGACAATTATATCTTTAGCCATAAAGCTTATATAAAATAGACCAGATTAATTTGGCTAACTAACATAATAATTCTAACACATTTGAATATTATATATGTGATTTAAAATTTCTAACAATAAATTTTCAGCATTCATTCAACATCTCACTTTTTTCTCAATTTCACTATCTCTTTCAAATTGTCAATATATCACATTTATTACATTGTCTTCGATATACTTTTTTCTCTCCGAAAATATCATTTAAATATATCGGTGTCCATCGAATATTTTTCAATCATATAATGTGGTGGTGGTCAATAAACTACGAACAGCTTATACTGACATTGTTACATTTGTTGAGGTTGTCACATGTTGTTTTGGCTAATTAACTCTATTTTGAAAAACAAATATATCTCAAAAGTCCAACTCTTTGAATGCTTCTTTCTTCTTGTGACGCAGAAATCCGAAATAGAAATTCTGAAAACCGTTTGGGATAAAACCAATTTGCATGAAACAAAAGATACCAATTCTAATTGAATTTTGTGATGCAAATTAATTAAGAGTGGCTTATTATTTAACTACACAGATATGCTTAAAGCAAATTTTAATATAATATTTTTTTTTTAAATTTTAACTTGACATCGTTAAATTAATATAATTGATGTTATGTAATATTTCCTTTTTAATTAATTTAATATTATTGAGATAATATTAAATTTATAAAAAAATTATATGTAGACCTTTTTATTAAATAATTTTTTTGTAGGCATTTTGATTAAGTAAAAATTTTGTTGTTTATGAATATCTAAAATAATAGTTTTAGTGGTCTTATTTGAGATACTAATTAACCACATATTTTAATATGACAAATTCTACATTATTATTATAAAAAAAAGTGTATATCGTTGCTATGAATATTTTTATTAATAATTTTTTTAATTTATCTATATTAACATTACTATAATTTCTATTAAAATTGATTAAATTAAATATTTTAATACATTTATCTATTCAATTTTTACTTTCAGTAATTAAATAAGTTATTTTTATAATTGAAATTAAAATTAAATTTTTAATTAAAATCAGTACAAAATACATCATTTTAAAATAAATCAAAAAGATAACATTTAAAATTTTAGTTATGTTAAATTTAAAATATAATCAAATTATTAATAAATAACATGTGATTTAACTATACCATATAAGTTTTCTTTTAATATATATCTACTATTAGGCTATATAATATTAGTGTCTATAGTCGTATATCATTTTCCACCGGAACATTCTAGTTTTTATCAAACAAAAAAATTGATCTGTTTTTTTCTTTTAAACAAATCACCAACAAGGCATGATACATATCTTAAGATCATACATTTTTACAACCCTATCGCTAATTCGCTATAACAGCCACTAGTGATTATTTTATCAGTTGAATTATTGAATCATATTAAATACCGCCTTTTTTAAAATTAAAAAAAAAGTCTTTTAATTAAGATCCATGTCTCTCTAAGTAGATTTATTTATAGAAAACACGCTTTCAGATTAAATTTGATACTCAGTATTGCTTAAGTCTTATTCCTATGGCTTTTAAAAAATATATTTTGTGGAGAAGATGTATTGTCTAATTTGTCTTATACAAATAATTAAACCATAAAACTCCTCATAACATGCTACGTTATTGCAGGCTAATGGATTTATACGAATCTAAAACTTTTTGTTTGTCAAAGTCTTTCCATGATTATCGCGCCATGCCTCAATTATGAGACACCATATATAACATATGTATTATCATCATTATAGAAGTAGTAAGTTTCACATGCTTATAGTAAAATGGGGAAATGGATCTCTCGTGTTGAAAAAATAAACATGAGGGAGAAATGTATTCATAAATATTAATTACATTGTATATATCAATACATGACTCCCTTCCCTTATGTTTGTTTTTCTTCAATATAAGTTAATCAATTTCTATAAAATTGTGATTTATTTTTTCTTCTTGATATAGCCGGTTAACATAGTTTTTACTTTTAAATTTCTTATGAAGTAAATTTTACCTGATATATGATTATACACTTTTTTGTTATTGAATTTAGGCTACGGTGGAAAAATGAATGAATTAGGTTATATGAATTCAATTGTAATGGATGGATTGAAAAGGTCCAATAAATTATTTAGAATTCATTAAAGTTATTTATAAATATTCAATCAAATTCATCTACTAAATATATAATTCATGCTACTCATTCATTATCATTTTTTAAATGGATGGCTATCCAATCCATCCATAATTTATGTTTTTCACAATCCGTCCATAATTTTCTATATTAGAGGGATGATGGATAAATAATTTGTATTAGATGATGCATGTGACCAAAAGAAAGATAATGCATGTGATATATGAAAAGCTTTAGTGGATAACTACAAATGATACACGGAGAATAGCATATATTTTTAATCATTTTTTCACATTTTTGCAATCTTACACGTTATTTTTAGACTTAATTATACTATTGATCATTCTATTCTATCATAATTATAAAAGTCTTAATTATCATTTTTATTACAAGTTTGATGTTAACAATTTTCCACCTAAAAAACATGATATTTTAGCCTAAAAAATAGTAATTATTGACTCTATAAGTGATAATTTTTCTTCAAATTTATAATTAAGATAATAAATCATCAATTTTAGATTCGAATCGAACCGTAATAAATGTGATAATTAAGAGACAATAAAATTCAATTTAAAAATTAAATGATTATTTTGGTGAGAATGAAAATCAAAATGGTTAATAAAAAAAATAAATAGATAGATAGATCCATATTTGAAAGAAAAAAGCAGTCAAGTTAAGTATTTAGGCTTCTATCTTCCTTTATTTATTTTGTTTAGGACATTTAATTTCTACAGGTTAAAACCAATCTCACAATGTACTTAGAAAATAGGGAAAGTTCTACAATGTACATTGAAACAAAGAAAGTGGTTCTGTGAATTCAATACTTAAAAATCAATCTCACAAAGTAAAAAACTAAATCCAAGTCTAACTCTTCTTCATTTAGTTACCAACATAGTCAACATCATCCATCAGAAATTCATTCATGACATTTTCCTCTGTCTTTTAGTCATCAAACAAAAACTTTTTGCAACTACTAGTATCAGTGCTTATTATCTCTATTAATTTCATCTAAACCATAATCCAATGTATTTTCTCCCCACAATCCATTTTCATCATTTGAAAACATGAACTTCTCACTATCTTCCACATCATTGTAGAGATAATTAATATCACCACACTTTGCAACAAGCTCTTGATCAATGACATTGATATCTTTGAATAATTGGCACTTTTCAGTGGTAACAATATTGAAACTTTGTTGTGCTGCAGAAGTAGAAGAATTTCCACTCAAAAGACTTGATGTTGTTGATGAGTAGGAAAAAGACCCTGTGAAAGATTCTTGGGAGTGATAGGGTAAAAGGGTAATTTGTTGAGTTTTCATCTCAATTGAATGATTAATAGCCATAATCTTTTTCTTAAGCTTGGTGTTCCAGTAATTCTTTACATCATTGTCAGTCCTGCCTTCTAAATGAGATGCTATTATTGACCACCTACACTTATAGTGAAAATTGTTAAACATTAATACCAATAATTAATTTATGTTGTAACACTAACATCAATTAAAACTGGAAAAATAAAACTTTTGAATGTTTTCTTGTGAAACTCTCTGATTTTGGAAGCATGGAAATGAAAGTGAAAAGAAGGGTAAGTACCTGCTTCCAATGCTAGCAAAGAGGGTACAAATTATTTGATCTTCTAAGTCAGAGAAATTTCCATGCTTAATGTTTGGTCTAAGATAATTAAGCCATCTTAATCTACAACTTTTGCCACACCTTATCAAACCTGAATGTAACAAAAACCAAATCATTAGAAGCTTGAAAAATTATACATGTTCAAAATCACAATAAGTATGACAAAATCTCAGGAACACTATAATTTTATTAAAACTTTAAATTGTAGTTTTTGACAAAATCACAATAGTATACTCTGATCATGCCAAACTCACCTCATTTTTATTTATTTTTATAAGAGACGGTTAAATGAATAAAAGTGAATCTCTTTTTATTGATTAAATAAATTAATTTTAAAGATATGATTGGAATATGCATGATTACTTACCAACTTTTTTTGGAAGAGTTATCCAGTTGCCACCAGTTCCATGTTTTTCTATGTAATCTTTTAGCTTAGCATCTTCTTGAGGAGACCATGGTCCTTTCTTTACATTAGCCTTGTCACAGCAAGGAGCTCTTCCCATACTTTTCTTTCAGATATTCAGAGAAGAGTTTGAGGAAGGTATAGATCAATAATGGAAGGTTGAATAGATTTTTATTCAGAGAAGAAACAGCAAAAGTCAAAGGTAACAGCCTCTGTGACTTCAAATGTCTTATCAGTTTCCAAAAGCCAAATAATTGATTGCCTTGCAGAACTTTCTATTACTATACAATTCCCTCCATTATTATAAAACTTTTTTTTTCTATTATATATTATATATATAAATAAATATTTTTAAAATATTCTTTTATACTTTCTTTAATTCTTACTTTTAATTATACTTTCGGGTTACTATTATAAACAGGAAATATATTTTAAATTTTGATCATAATTATAAATTTTATTTTTATTATTCTTATATCATTTATTTAATTGAAAAATATTTCATTAGTATTTGTAATTGAATAAAATAATTTAATGAATTTAATTTATATTTTGAATGAAATCTGAAAAATTCACTGCATATAATAAATTTCTTAAAATCTATAAAAATTGTTTATTTTTCTTACACTAGTGACCGGGTGGAGTAAGTTTCAAACATTTTTTTTTCCACTTATACTACATGTCTCTCCCTGAATTATATACGTAGCAAGTACTCTTTGAAAAAATATATGACCCTATGTATTAACATCTAATCACCCTATATATGTATAAACATCTGATCAATAATCTAGATGCATTTATTATTATTATTATTACTTTTCTAACATACTATTTGTATATTTATTTGAATATAAAATTTCAACTTAGACAGATTCAAACAAAAAGTTTATTTTAGGAAGTCTTAGACATAAAATAAAAATATTAAATATGCTTGATTTTTTTTTTGTTTTAATAAGTTTAATAGTGTAACTCACACTATCTATTTTTTTTAATATATATAAAAAAAATTGTCACGTAGTTATAAAACCAGGGTTATAGCAAGAAAAAGTTACATTTTTTACCTCATATAAAATGGCAGTTTGATATATTTAAATTTGATTCGGAATTTTATAAAATTTATTTATTTAAAAATTTATTTTATATTTTTTTAAATTTTAGATCAACTAAAAAATATCGATATTGTTAAGTTAAACGTTACGTTTCTAGTTCGAATCTAAGACCTTACAGTTGTGTGAGTTAGTTACGATGAAAATTAATATTTCTTTTTTAATAAAAAAATATTTCATATTAATATTTTTAAATAAGTAATAAAATATATATTTAAATAGATTAATAAATTAATGGATTAATGAAAATACGTTTTTTTATATCTAATATAATATTTATTAAATTATAAAATTAACTGTAAAAAATTTATATAATAATACTTTGAAATTTGGGGATTCATGGTTGATTTTCTGAAAATAGTCTATCTATTTTAGAATCTCTTTTTCTAGTTATTCAATTATGACATTAAATTTTCATTCTAGAGGTAAAAAATCTAAATACAATGAAGATCGCAATAAATATAATAATTAAAGAATTAAAAAATAAAATTTTAAAATAAATAATTATTTTCATAAATGTGATAAAATAAAAGGATACAAAAATTAGAACAAACGTTATCATCATTCCGTTATATCTTTATACTTACATCCCTATATAAGTTTTTTTATTTTTCTTCTTAAAATGCACCATCTATTTTCTGTAATTTTGGTGTAAAAAAATGAATAGATAATTGTTATTTGTTGAGAAGGAAATAATTGAGAGTAAAAGTGTAAAGAGAATGAAAGGAAAAAAAGAAGAGCGAGTCATTCGCGTATTATGATTTTGTGTTCCTATGAATGGATATGCTTGGGTACGTCTTCTATATATAGATAGCGTTACCTTTCTTTTATCTCTCTCTCTCTCTCATTTTCAGTTACCATTTAATAACTTCTAATCCTCTTCCTTCTCGCTCAAAGCACGTCATTTGGTACGTAACTTGCTTTTTCTCAATTTTATTCAATTCATTCTCTCACCATTTCTACTTATCATCATATCGTGGATCCAAATCTACATTGTCTTGCTTCAGATCTACCGTCTCATATTAATTTTTTATATTATCAATAACTTAATTCATATGTTTCTATGCTTCTTCTTGTTTCGTTAGTTATATAAAATTATATATACATAATACATGTTAATTTCAATGTATGTGAAATTTGGATCTGTTATGCGATTTATCCTTTGATAATTATGTATATGTATACTGCATTACTGCTCTAGTTTGTTGTACAACTAGCGGATCTATATATATTATATGTGATTCTTTTGTTATGTATTGTTTTGATTTGGATTCGATGGTGAAGTAATTAAAAAGAAAATGCCGATTCTATATGAATGAAATGTAATAAAAACATTGGAAATGTGGTTTCAGATTTATTATTATTTGTTTTGGCAAAGCAACCAGAGTTAGAAGAAGTGTAGTAGCTTGTGCATATACTCATAAATAACATTTCCTTTTTATTATCTCGTTCAACATCATCAATATTCAGGTGTGGATGGATCTGCCAATAGTCACACAACTTTTCTATTTCAGATCTACATTCGATTCAATTATTTTACATAGAAAGCCATTCTAATTAACAATCTTGCTTCTATATTTATATTTTTTTACAATTATTATACTTTATATTTCTTTGAAAAAGAGAAATTAAAATAACTTTTATTTCACTCAGACTGTCTATAACTAGTAACATAAAACATCAAATTAAAAAATAAATAGTTTTTTCCTTTTTATATCATCATCCTTGCATGACATTAAAGTAGCTGATTGTGATTAATTATGTTGATGACAACTTGTAATGTACTTTTGAGATGACGGAAACTTGTTTAAAAAGTACTAATATCAGCTAATTTTACAGCAGAGTAAGGAAAATTAAATTAAATGTTGTTTGGTTAATTTTATAGTACTTGTAATAATAAAATCAAGACAAGATTGTTAGGGTCATGCTATCTTCTTATTACAAGACAATTAACAAATATTTTCTTCTCAATGCTCTTTTTTTCTGTCTTAAAACCAGAGATGGAAACCTTCCTCTTCACCTCAGAATCTGTAAACGAAGGTCACCCCGACAAGTTGTGTGATCAGGTTTCAGATGCCATCCTCGATGCATGTTTGGAACAAGACCCGGAAAGTAAGGTTGCTTGTGAGACCTGTACAAAGACTAACATGGTTATGGTCTTTGGTGAGATCACAACACAGGCTAATGTGAACTATGAGAAGATAGTTCGAGACACTTGCAGAGGAATTGGATTTGTATCAGCTGATGTTGGTCTTGACGCTGACCACTGCAAAGTTCTGGTCAATATTGAGCAACAGAGTCCTGATATTGCTCAAGGAGTTCATGGTCACTTGACCAAGAAACCAGAGGAAATTGGTGCTGGTGATCAAGGCCACATGTTTGGTTATGCCACAGATGAAACACCTGAGCTAATGCCACTCACTCATGTTCTTGCTACTAAACTTGGTGCAAAGCTCACTGAAGTTAGAAAGAACAAAACATGTCCATGGCTTAGGCCTGATGGAAAAACCCAAGTGACTGTCGAGTATCAGAATGATAATGGAGCCATGGTCCCCATCCGCGTGCACACAGTCCTCATCTCAACTCAGCATGATGAAACTGTCACGAATGAACAAATTGCCGTGGATTTAAAAGAGCATGTGATAAAACCTGTTATCCCAGCTAAATACCTTGATGACAAGACTATCTTCCACCTCAACCCCTCTGGTCGGTTTGTGATTGGTGGACCTCACGGAGATGCCGGACTCACCGGTAGGAAGATCATTATTGACACCTATGGTGGTTGGGGTGCTCATGGTGGAGGTGCCTTCTCCGGCAAGGACCCAACCAAGGTCGATAGGAGTGGTGCATACATTGTTAGGCAAGCAGCCAAGAGTGTGGTAGCTTCAGGGCTTGCACGACGCTGTATTGTGCAGGTTTCTTATGCAATTGGAGTCCCAGAGCCACTTTCTGTATTTGTTGACTCATACAAAACAGGAAAGATTCCAGACAAAGACATTTTGGTTTTGATTAAGGAGAGTTTTGACTTCAGGCCAGGAATGATTTCTAACAATCTTGACCTCAAAAGAGGTGGCAACTTCAGGTACCAAAAGACTGCTGCTTACGGTCATTTTGGACGCGATGATCCTGATTTCACTTGGGAGACTGTTAAGATACTCAAGCCCAAAGCTTGAGTTAACAAGACACCATGGTATTGATACAGGTGGTTATCATCGTAGCCTTCTTTCAGGTTTTTAGCTAAAAAGAAAATAAAGGAGCTTCACTGCAAACATCTCTTATTGAAGATATGTTTCAGGGATTAGATGACAAAAGGAAATAGAGATGAAGATTATAATATGTTTCTTAGTAGGACCCGTTAGCACAACGGGTGCATGCAACATTAGCTACCTCGTTGATTTTTTGTTTTACCACTTCGTTTAAATTTTGTTACTGTTATGGGTTGTATTTTCCTTGTCTTTCTATTGATTGTGTTGCAACCAGTCTTGTGTCATTGGTGTAAACTTAGAACGGTGTTGGAATTGGGTTTTTTTTCCATTGGAATCAAATTATGAAATTGCTTACTAGTTTTACGACGGCAATAGTTTCTAATGGAGTCATTCAATAATTAAGCTTTATCCTGAAATACATTGAATTATTGATAATAGGCAATCGACAATGTTACATCAATTGAGAAGTTGAAAACATAATGTTTACATAACATTTCCTTAGGAGTGCAACCACAGTCGATCATGCAGCCTCTCTTCTCCAGTACCATACATCTCATCTACCTTTTCACCGTCTCGAAAAAACTGAAAGGTCGGAGTGTATCGAATGTGCTGAGTTGTTTCCGGACATTCATCAATATCTGCGTATATAAAGGAAAGCTTTGGGAATTTGTTGCTCAGACTACAGAATGCTGGGAGAATTTGGCTGCAAACACGACACCTGAAAAATACATGAAAACAACATCATTTGACACTGTCAACAATTTGTCATCAAAAATTATTAAAATTAACACGTTACAACCATATAATTGACAAGTTTCAACTCTCTTCGATGCAGGAAATGGAAGTCAACAATGCGATGCTAACTTAACTGGGATTAATAACTACATATTATCCTATGTTAGCTTAATTGAGTTTCTGAACCAATATCTTAATGTTATATATGATGTTCAATTCAAATCATGCAAATCCAAATAAACTGAATTTCAAAAACTCAGGTATCAAAATTTCAACCAGAAACTATACGGTTCAGTTCAGAAATTTCAGAGGAGTCACATATTCTCTAAGAGTTCCAACATCGAACACCTGGTGTTCAAACCAGCTCAATAATTTGTATAAGACACGTGAGAGAAAGGAGTAAGATACCATGAAGCGCCATAATTGATAACAGCCTGCAACAATTTGGTAACACGAGAATCATATAAGAAAATCGCTTACAAGATTTAGTTGTTGTGAAGAGTGAAGCGAAAACCTAGGAAATGAAAGAAAAGACGTAGTTGGAAAATTAAAGAGAATGCGTGCTTACGGGAGTTTTGGAGGATTTGATGTGTGTGAGGATTTGGGTGAAGTCGTTATCTGAGGAAGCGCTTTTCAAATTAGAATGATGGTTGATGGGTAGAATTAAGCCAGTTCCTTCCAACCCTTTCTTTGAATTATTATCTTCTCCGTTGCCACTCATATCGATTCCCATTCTTCCTTCCACGTTTTCTTCTTTTCTCAACCCAACCATCTTTTTTCTTCTTTACTTAACCTCAAATCTATTTAACTACCTGTCTATTTCTTTTACTTCTCAACCTCCCCCATTTTAATTATCTTTTTAGTTCTACTATCAAATTTCACCTTTACTTCTTTTATATATATAGAGAAGAGGATTTTTAATTAGATAAATTTTATGACAATGTGACTATTTTAAATCAACACGTGACAATTAAATAACACTTATTCATTACCATAATTCTACAACAATATATATATATATATATTAGTAATCTTTATTTTCCGTAAAATAATAAAAAGTTAAGGCTTTAATGAAATGTTTTGAATTTACTATATTTTTCGACATTTTTATTTCAACAGAGATAAACACAAAATAGTAAAATAAATCACCTTTAGATCGATTATATTATTTTATGTTCTGACTAGCAGTTACACAATACAATTTTGAAATAAAAAGGTGCTTCTAAAACCTACGTTCAAAATTGACATTAGTTTTTGTTCACAAAAGTCTCTTTTCATACTTCCCTCTTACCCACATCTTTAATTGATTTCTTTTCTATTTGTTTATCTTCACATCTTGGTAATTAGATCTTGGGCTGGTATAACTAAACTTATTTTTTTCTCTAAGTTGGTAAGTAAAAAATTACAGTGTCTTTGGTTAAATGACCTACGTTATATTATGTAATTAAAACAGGTACCCTTCAGAACTATATTGCCATAACCATAATCAACATGTAGTATGATGTAATCTTTTTTTTTTTTTTTTACATATTAGAAGTAAAGAGTTTAGGGGTAGAAAAAAGCATATTTCTTATTATTTAATTTAATTGGATTGTAGTTAAAAAAATATAGCTTAGTGGCCCATTCATTAAATGGCTTACTGCTAGTTCTAGCCAACTAGAGAGCTAGTATATTTCCAATCAAAATGAAGTAAAAATAGTAGTTAAACCTGATGGTTCAAATAATGCTGAGAACTTAAAAGGTTTAATTAGTGGTTTTTCAATAAAAAATCATGTTTATTTGTAAACTGGTTATGTAAATTGAGTTCATAATCAATAATAATCAATTGGTTGTCCAAACTCCCTTGAAGGAGATAAAAGTACAGTGTATATTGAAGCTTCAGCCGCGTGTTTGCACCCTTGATTTTCTTCCTTGTTGGTTTTTATCCCAATGTATCTTATATTTGTAGATAATATGAGAATGATATCAATCATACTACTTCATCTCGATGAACGCTTCAGATTTAAACTTCTTCTGTAATGCTTTTATAGCTGATTCGATGCGCGCTTGGTCCTGTACCAACACAAGAACGGCTTAGAAGCGAAACTTACATTACTTATTTTTTTCAAAACAAATACTAGAATGTGGAAGTTTTGTTGTACCTTTCCTTTGAAACTTATTATGAGAGATCCATATCTGGCTTTGCGGTAACACCCTTGACATTGCAAAGAAAAAATTTAAATAAAAAAAGGATGCATAATGAGTAATATATTGGTAAAACTATTACAACAATTCATTAACTTCATACCAATACATATGTCTGGAAATTCAAGACAAAGCTTTGATAGAGGTTGAGCAACTTCAACCTGCAGTTAAGATATCGCAATGGAAATCAGACGAGTCCATAAGGAATAAAACTTAAAGAAAAACAATGTACACAAAACTATAGACGTTGCATATTCTAGTTAGAATAAATTGCATACTACTACTACCACTAGATACTTTCATGCAAAAAGAAATATTGACAAATGTACATATGATTCGAACTTCCGATAATTTTTAAAGCTAACAGAATGTGCATTACAAGCGAAAAATAGGCAAAGGCAGGCATTGTTTACAATGTATATTAAAACCAACATAATATCAAACTATTTTCACACTTATCGCATTGTGGATTTGCATCAACAACCATAGACCACAACACCTACTATATTTGTCATGTTTCTGTAATTGGCTGCAACGCCGTGTTTATAGAGAGGATTTTGGAGGCTGCCATATTTGGCCATCAGCCACCGATAACACTTTCTTCAAGCCAAAGATAATGAAGTCATGCAAGATGTATCATAATATATGAAAGTTAAGGCATACATCTGATAAATTAGTCGTCATGTGCTTTGATATGTATGGATCCAGCAATGTTAGTAGGTCATTAGACTTTGTTAATTCAATCAAACAATCCCACTGCTTTTCCAGCTCCGAAACATTCGTTGCACTGAGAATTATTACATTTTGGCACTTGATCTGTAAAAAAGACATTATCTCAAACTGTCAAACAGCTAGTATATTGCTTCAATGATTTCATTATATTACAAAATAGGAGTTGGTCAAAAATAATAATAAAAAAGAAAAAACATCTATCAGCTTTCAATTCAATGTAAAATTGAACTTCTGGTGAATGACAAAAAAAAAAGGAAACAGTTTTCAATAATGAACTTCCAAAGACATACCAAGGGTACAGTCAACTTGCCATGATGCAGTAATTCAGTTATGCCCTCGGGCAATTGAGCCATCTGAAAGGTGAGGGACATGATGGATCAATATAAACAAAGTTCTTACAACTGTCATCACATGGTGTGTAATACAAGCTAAATTCGAGAAGAAATATTGCAACTTTTACTGCTTCCCCAACAGAAGAACAACAAAAAGAATGTAGTGTTTCAGAAAATTTCAGGTCGGATTAAACACCCATGGGGGACTTGTTCTAGGCTGTGATGTGTGCATGATTGTGAAAACCACAGGAGCCTGTAAAATGTAAGGGGTTTAAGCCAATAGAAAGAACTCCTGGGAGGGACAGCCTCAATAGCCCAAGTCTCAAACCCAAAGAGTGCAAAAGATACATAATTAGAGCCGCCAAAACAAAAAAAAACCTTGTTTTCTAAAGCAAATTACCTCATTCCTATCACCAGTACACTGATCACCAATCATATGTCGTAGATATTCTTCAAATTCTTCATCAGGAGCCTACAACAAAAACAAATCAGCCACAGATACGGAGTTCCAATGGTAATCAAGAGCAGTTGATGTTAAAAGGTAAGCCGGCATGCCTATATAAAGCCTTAGAGAATGATTAAAATAGCCTCGAATTGTAAAAAAATTACAGTTGAAGGAAGTAACGCACCAAACGAACATCAAAAGCTTTTGCAATGCCTGCTAAGGTAACATCTGAATGCAGTGGACCTACACCTCCATATATAAATACCTACAAGAAGCCGGACAGATGAATAACCTGAGTCCTGAATCATCATTTCATCTTCAAGAAATGTCAAATAACTTTCTAACCATTTGAATATTACCATATCAGTCCTAGATTTCTGTCGTTCAACTTCTTCTGCCACGGAATCAATCTGTACAAAACACATGTGCCATAAACAACAAAATTTCAGTATTAGGTGAATAATACCTATATTGGAACGAACCCTTCACTTCTGCAAAGCAGAACCATTCATATACAGAAAAACGACTTCTATAAAAATGAACTCACATTATTGTGTACTACGGAATATTGCAACACAGACCAACCGACGGATTGCAGCTTTGTACATAAATATGGTCCCACCTGATCCTCAACAATGCCAAACCTGAGCTATGGAGCAGGGTAAAGAAAAAGAGAACATCAAAAGAACAGCTGAAGAACAATAAAATATTATTCAGTTTACTTCACAGCAGGACATGAGATTACAGATTTACGTTTTTGTTTAGTTTTTTCTTTCCTTGAATGATTATTGAAAGTTTGAAACTAGTTCTCAATATGTATAATTTACATTTAAGAAAAAGGAAGCGATTTGTTCATGGGTCAAAAACTATGACATGATATAGTAGGAAGCTCAGCAACAAATCATCTGACATAAAATACAAAAATTTAACAACAGGTTAACCAATGCATAATGATCATCTGGATTTAGAAAAGCAGGTATATGGTCCAATAAAATAGTAAAATCTACAAATGGAAATTTATAAAGCAGCACGTACTAGTTCATAATAGAAAATATAGTTTCCAATAGATTCAACATAATCCAATTTTCCATGTGATATTGTGGTACTTACAGAATCTCATCTCCCACTGCAATGATTGATGCTGTTAGTGTGCTGTTTATATGCAAATCTATGCCATTGCTATCAGCAGGAAGTTGTCCACCGGCCGAAGAAGATTTCCTTTTAACTCTCCCTGCCCTCTCTAATCTTCCATCAGAAAGTAAATATGCTGGTTTGAATTTATTGGATGAATTACTAACGGATAGTAAGGAGTTTGGAACCGTGTCATATATGCTTCCAATTGATGTATAACTGCATAGATCATAAAGTGATAATTGCAAGCTGAAATTCCTTTAATATACACAAACAACTGGAACGTAAGATCAACAATGATGGTCCAATTAGTAAATACTAAAAAGACAATATTGGTTAGGTTATTAAGTGAAGTCTTGTTATTTTATTCAAATAAGATGACAAAGCAAATTTATGAGACCTTCAACCAATTGTTCTCACATAATCCTCTATTTGGGGGGAAAGTTAAGTAAAAAGGACAAATATTGCGAGTGGATTATTAAAATCCCAAGGTAAGATCAAGCATAGCTATTGAGTATTACCCTTGATCATAGAGACTGCAATAGTTCACCTTGCAAGTTAAAAGGAAGGCCCAAACGTCTCTGCAAAGAAATATAAGCAAGTAAATATGATAACTAAATAAGGCAATTATCATTATCACATTCACAGTCTGAAAGGGTCAATATAAATAATCATGGAAAAGAGCAATATATTTTCCAATCAATGGTTTTATCAAATTGGATCTAAAATTGAGGAAGGAAACCTAATAAATTTCATGAGAGATCACTCAATGTGGATTTTGTGGGAACAATGCATTAGAAGGGGTTAACTACACAGATCAAACAATGCCATAACCATTGTGCTAAATAAACATATGTTCATTTAGAGTAAGGTATATTTCTAACAACCAGCTACCGATTAGCTTTCACCTGAGGCTTTCTAGTTTTTATTAGCTATTCATGTACAAAGTTAACCAAATATGAAAGTCAATATAATGCAAAAACATTATAAATCTAATCAAACTTGTACCAAGGACAAGATTTATTTGTTTGTTCATCCAATAACTAATGTGGTCAAGATAAATTGTATTTTTTTTTTTTTCAGATCTTTATTTGTTTGCTCATCTAGATAAGATTTTAAAAAATAACAGTAAAAAGAAACAACATATTAATATTAATCAGGAGCAAACCTGTATGACCAATCTAAAATGGGATTGACTCTCATGAAAGGTGGCCACCCAGGTGAACTGGGGGAGAATTGTTCTTGGCCAACCTGAAAGGAGGTAGCAAACATGTGTAAATAGATATGGCAATATTGGTATAAAGCATAACAGCAAACAATCTAATGCCTAGGCTATACACTTGACATTTTTCTATGAAGATATCTTCAGGATTCATCCAGCAAGTCAAACATTATGCATTCTTTTTTAACAGAATAAAGGAGACGTCCAAACAATGTATACTACTACACTGTAAAATTACTTATTCGAAACCTTCACTTTTGTTTGCATGCTTCTACGGATCCTCAAGCACTTTCAAATAAAATTTTGCTTTCGATAACTATTCATAAAACTGTTGTAAAAAAATGAATAAAACAAGAAAATATGCACTTGAATATAGATATCTCAAGGTTAAGAACTAAGGATACCGCAGTAGGGTCTCCGATTCGAACACCAAGGAAAATAGCTCGAATTGGCTTTTCTTTCAGCAAAGTCTCCAAACCAGACTTGAAATCTAAGCTGATGGTGTCAATTTGCAAACCATAGCTGCTCAAACAAAAATCATTAGTTGCTCCATCCTTTAGAGGAGAACATCCCTTAACTTTTAAAAGAGAAAATTTGACATATCACTTTTCTATGTTAGAAGAAAGGAAGAAAAATATTCACTCACGTGGAAGCGATATCGTAAGTAAATGAGTTGATTTCCGGGAAAGCACAAGGACTTTCAAAATATATTGTTCGAATTGGGAAATTTTTTACATCCCCATTTGCACTATTTTGCCCTGCTTTATGCAAGAAATAGCCAGCCCTGAGTAGGTGCAACAAAACCTACATTCCATAGCTAGATATCATCATTATTGGGCTCAAATATTCTGTTGAATGAAAAATGATTACACACATAGAAACTCACCGTCGAATCCTTTCCACCATTGAAACTGAAGGCAACCTCCTCAATGCTGTAAGAAGAAATACATTATTAATAAATGCATACATTAGTAACCAAGTAGTTGGCCTCAAGTAGTTAACAAGCTTCACTTAAGGGAGAATTGTTCGGGAGAATCCGAGTTCAAACCCTGACTGGAACAATTAATAGTTAAAGTATTTTCGTCCCATACGAACATCGGATTACCAGGGTCTCTTTCCCTTAGAACCTAGATGGTTAAGACCAAAAAAATGCATACTTGGCAAACTCACATTAACAAGGACAATCAGGTTTAAGAAGATAGTCATAAAAGATCACAAATTAAAATGAAAAATCATTTTTTCCATTTAAATGTTAATCCAAGGACAACTTATCAACAATCAAGTTTATATCCTTATTCTGCTTCCACCAATGCCAAAACTGTTGCTATGAAGTTGTAAGATTTGTTCAGTTGTTCAGACAAGAACCCTGATAAAGATAACATTGACAAAACTCGTACCCTCCTTTCTACGAATCTATACAAACTAACACAAATACATCAACGATATTTCCTGTTTTCAGATTACACATTTACACCACTAACTCAGATCAAGTGGAACTTCATGTTCATTACATTTTTGTTTTAACAGAAATTTCCGTTTACCATCTTCCAGTCAACAGACTGAATTTTATTTTTATCAAAAAGCTGTCTCAATCAAATGAATCATATATAAACCAAACATCAAATCCACATTGAACACTAATTCATCTTTTCCAGTTGAAAAACAACAACACAAAATCAAATCAACAGCACATAACATTCTTTTTCATATCCAATTAAAAAGGGGCAAATGAATCTAACTTCACACACATAAAATTCAAATTCAGTTCAAAGAAAGGTTTAAGAAAAAAATACCAAAAAACTACAAGTCACAAGAAGACTTACGAATACAAAGCCAAAGCTCTCTGAATAACATAAGTAGCATTGTTATACTTAGTCTGAAGTCTTCGATCCTCACACCCTCTAATCGCTTCATCGATCTCCATGTTGACCAACGAACACAAAATCTGAGCAAAAAAACAATTAGAACAAATTGGGTATCTAATGGTTGAAAATTTAATGCTGTTTTCCACAAAAAGCAAACCTGGGTTTTCGTCAAAAAGAAAACTTTTTGAGAAAGTTGAATTCTGTGGAGTGTATTTTGTATGAGTTAGGAATGGGTGCTTTATGGTGAAATGAGTGAACGATTGTGACCCTTTTGGTTGTGTGTGTGTGGAAGAATAAATCAATAGGATTGGAAGATAGATATTTGGTTGGAAGAAGAATTGAAGATGAAAATTTTGTTTTGTTATGTGAGTGAGATAAGAACAAACACTTAACAACAATGGACCTAATTAATCAGATTCTGGTTATTTTTAAGGACATCAATAAATGGATTCCAATCATAATTTGTTATTAATAGTTGAAAATATTTTACTAAAAAAATTAAATCAGATATAATAGTTTTTTAGTTATTCTTTTTTCTCATATTTCACTTTAGGAATTATAAGATTCAGATCTAGAAAATCGCAATTATTCATAAATTGAGTAATTATTCAATTTATTTGTTTTTTAGGAATATTAAATTGAGTAAATAATTAAACATGAAAAAAATAAAATATATGCATCAAAATCATTAATTCAATCTGTAATTGTCAATTGATTAAAAAATATATAAATTTAAAAGCAAACACTATAACAAGAAAAATTAAATGACGTTATATTAAAATAATGAATGAAATAATATCTTAAAGATATCTTAAAGTCAACCATTTTTTTATAAAATGAAAAAGAAGTAAGGAGGCAGGTAAGCTTTTCTCATGGCCTTACTTAATATACCTTCAAATCATCAAATTTGATTTTTTTTCAGATTTGCAAAATTTTAATTGAATTTGTCCATATGTTATTTCAGACATTAGTTTTAATTTAATACTATATTGCCCTTAATCATAAAAACTTTAATTTATAATAAAAACAAAGATATAATAATTAACTTTTGTATAATTCTAATCTATATTGTCAAAATAAGTTTAAGTTGTCGAAATAAGCTCAAGTTAGTGGATTGGTCCATATTTCAGTCTAAATGGTTATAAAAAAACAACTTAAAAACACTTGAATATTATCAACTTTTATATAATTTTAATCTTTATTTATTAGAGTTGTCATAATGAGTTTAACACGATAAAATAACTCCCATTTTAATCTAAAAATTGTTAAAAAGATAACTGAAAAACAATTGAGTTTTATAACTTCGGTTCACTTATATCACTTTAAAAATAAAGTTTGATCAAATTGACTTAATAAACTTTGGACCGATGCTTCAAAAAAAATGAAATGTCAACGACTCTTTTGTTTTTCTTTTGCAATGAGTGTGTAAACAAAAAATTATTGGGCTTTGCACACTAATTAACTCATCTTAGAAAAAATTAATAGAATTGGTCACTAAACTTAAATTCACTGTATCTCTCGTACTATGTTGTGTTTGTGGTTGCCATCGTTTGACTTTTGTCTTTTCTTTTATGCACACTCAATACTGCCTTAACAAACATCAATGTCGTGTTGTCTTCCCAGAGTGACTATATGAGCATTGTCACCTCTCCCTGCACACCATCCTGATGGTGTTATCGATTATGTGGTATACCTTTGTGGTTGTTAAGTGGGATTTCGGTCTAATTCTTCGTACTTACTATGCGGTGACAAAAGTTATTTCACAAAATTTAAGTAGTCATCTATAATTTATATTTAGAGTGATCTAATTTTATTTTGTTTTCCTCAAAAAACAAAAGGGTAGAATTGCTCCATTAGCCCACAAAATCCACATGGTCTTGGTTGAGTTTGATTATTTATAGCTTAGTTGTAATTGAGTGGAGTCTACTCTAACTCTTTTATGTGTTATGACACTTTAGACTGAACTGGTCTATTTAACAGCTCTATAATCATTTTAAACTATTAAAAATGTAGTTGATAGAAAAAAATGATATAATAATGTGAGAGAGAGTAAAGTGATGCATCCGTACAATTTTAAATTTCATAGATGATTGAATCAAAATTTCTAGTTCTTTTAAATTTTTTTTCTCTAATTGTCTTAGTTTGAATTTTATTTTTTAAAATGTTTTTTTTTTATGTCTTTCACTAAGAAAGTGATCACTTAAAGAAGTAATCTCTAACTGATAAATAATTTTTTTTAGTTATATTTTAAAATAGTTTATCATTAGAATTATTAATTTAATTATTTAAAAAATTAAAATATTAATAATAAATTAAAATAAAATACATTAATAAATTATAAATAAATTTTAAATTTTAATTATTATAATTAAAATGATTAAATAAAATAATTATATTATAAATTTCAAAAAAATAAATTAAATGATAATAAAAATTAAATAATAATAATTATTAAAAATAAATTAAATAATATTATCTTAGGTAATAGTGTCAATCAGGAAATCATATTAATTTGTAATTATATTTGTCAGATTTTTAAAAATAAGTTAGACAGATCAAGATTTAATTTGATCTCTCTAATTTGTAATTATTAAATTATTGAATAGAAATTAAAGAGGTCAAATCAAATATTGATCTGTCTAACTTATTTTTAAAAATTTGACAAATATAATTACAAATTAATATAATTTCATGATTCACACTATTACCTAAGATAATATTATTTTAATTTTAATATATATCCCACTTTTAATTTTTTTTCCTAATTGTCCTACTTTGAAATTTATTTTCTTAAATATCCTACTTTTTTTTGTTCAGTAGATCGTTCTTTAGGGAAGCGACCACCTGAAGCGGAAATTTTTTAACTTCAATAGGAGGTCGTTTCTTGGGGAAGCGACAGGAAACAACTTCTAATAATAGGAAATAATTTTTGTTTTTGTTATATTTTAAAATTAGTTTATTAGTAAAATTATTAATTATATTATTTAAAAAATAAAAATAATAAATAAAAATAAAATACATTAATAAATTATAAATAAATTTTATATTTAAATTATTATTATTATTATTATAAATAATTATTATACTTATAATTAAAAATTATTATAATTAAAATGATTAAATAAAAATAATTATATTATATTATAATTTTTTTAAAAAAAATTAAATGATAATAAAAATTAAATAAAAATAACAATTAAATAATAATAATAATAATAACAATTAAAATTAAAAATAAATTAAATAATATTGTCTTAGGTAATAGTGTCAATCAGGAAATTATATTAATTTATAATTATATTTGTCAGATTTTCAAAAATAAGTTAGACAAAAGTAGGCCATTTAAGAGAATAAAGTTCAAAATAAGAACGTTAGAGAAAATAAATTTAAAATAAAGATGTATATATATAAAAAAAAACTCATAAAAAACTCGTAGATCGATGGATATTGTTTAAAAAATTTAATAGAGGGTTATAAGGATATTGTTTAAAGATTTTAAATAACATTATAATTGGTTGTAATATAAAAATATATTAATATATAACTTCCTATAATAACTTACTTTATTAGATTTTCTATACACCATCTATGGAATTAAGATTCTTTCGATTTCTTTCTCGTTTAAAGTATACACGTTAATTTTTACCCAATAAAAATACCTTTCATGTTTGTCTCGTAAAGAGGATTTTATTTACCTTTCTATTTTTATAAAAATAATTGGAGTAAAGGCCGAATCTCACGTCCTGAGGATGTCATTAATATAACAAAAAATAAAAAAAGATAAACTAAATATTATCAACAATGGAAATAAATTCATTAAAAAATTTAAAATAATTTAAAGTAATCCCTCTAAGCTATGGGAAATTACCGACACATGCAGAGATGTTTCATAAAGGTCAGCTCAGTGGTAGCAATACGACATACCAAGACGCGTCTTACTTTTCTTGTTGTTTGTAAGCAAAGCAACATATCGTGCTGAAGAAGCCAAAATGAAAAGGCTTAGTAAGTCCAAACTGAACCAAATTTGCCAAATATACACCAACATGACCAGAGCCGTCATTGACCCCAGATG
Organism: Cicer judaicum; assembly: GCA_037974835.1. NCBI lineage: Eukaryota > Viridiplantae > Streptophyta > Magnoliopsida > Fabales > Fabaceae > Cicer > Cicer judaicum. Next base: position 3,035,841 of record JBBPBS010000753.1, on the reverse strand, counting down.
TTTCTCCATTGACCCAGATATGTATACAAACTATTTGCATATTTGGATTCTCTTAATTTGGTAAAATAATTGTCATTTCAAATAAAGCTTTTAAACAAAAAGAGATTTATGTTCCTAAAATTAGTTCTTATATCAACCTTAATTCTACCGCCCTAGTTCCATAGGATATATTTGGTCAATCTAAACCAACAATGGATCAGGCAATTGTAGAGGACCCATGCAAATATGGAAATTACGAGGAATTCACTAAGAGAGCTGAAAAGGGAAGTGAATCCTCTGCAACAACAACAATTGCAGAGTCGTTGGATTAGATCTGCGTGCAAAATCCAACTGCACCTATTTGTTTACAACCCAATGACTCTGCAATTGTAAAGGATTCATTTACTTGTTACCTACTTGAGTCAATCATATACATTTCACATAAAGGCCATGTATACCAATTAAATTAAATTAAATTAAATTACAATACGGCAAAGGACAACAATTGAAGAACAATTGAAGTATGACTGTGAGCCATTGGATGTATTGCACATGCAGTACTATCCTTCAAAATCCCATGGCTACTATATTTACATGACTGGTGCACTTTTCGATTAGCAGTTTCTCCAATTTGAACACAACTGTATCAGAAAAATTTGTTTCAAAATTCATTAAAACATTGGGTGAGATTGACCACTTTGTAATCGTGGAGAATGTATTCAAGCTCAAAAATGTAAAAAGTAACTACAAGGATGAATGTTTAGCCAGTCACAAACGACTAAAAAAATCTGCGGTATGGCAGGCCGAAAACGCTATAAGCTTATTTGTGCATTAAACAGAACCAATAACAATATCATTCAAAGACTTCAATCAATCTCATGTTAAAGGGTTTGTCTCACTCTCACCAATGTGCTTGCCATTGCTTCTGTGCACATAAAATTGAGCAAGATTCTTACTGAAATTTGCAGCTGAATTACCTGTTACCTATTTCATAGAGACCTTCCTCATGCCAATTTTTAACAAAATAGCTTACGATCGTCTGCATAACCCAAAAACACCAACATACTTTTATCATATTAATGCATTCCAAAATTTGAAAATGAAGGAGTGTGTCTTAAAGAACTTACAGCTAATGGTATAGGCGGACGAAAAGGTTCTTTCGAGAAAAGTATATCGTCAGAACTTGCTGTCAGGCTGAAAGAGATGTCCAAGTTACTTTTGGCAAACATGAAATAGATATTCAAGGTTACATAAAATATGAGTTGACACGCAGCACCAACAATGAGCGATTGGCAATATGTACAAGTTTATTGAAGTAAAAGTTTCCACTTAATATTGGCAAGCCAAACAATTAAAAGCATGATATATGTAACATATGTACAGTGCTTAAGAGACACAGTAAAGAGACAACTTTGATAATCTAAAGCATGGAATAAATTCACAAATAGGTCAATAAATTTGTTCATAGTAACCTTGCTTGTTCTATTTAGTTGGCGCCTATATTTCTGTTAGTTACATAGACAACTTACATGATACCCTTGTTCTTCCCATTTTGGCTAAATATGGAAATTTGAAGTCTATCAAATCCGAAAGAAATGCATGAATGAAGAATTATCTTTTACTACAATTGACCAAATGCCACTTTTATTTTTCAGGCATATTATGAAAATGGATGAAAATCAGAAATATGTATGTACCATATAGTTGAATCTTTTGGTGGACTCTGTAATTTTGTAGACTGATCACCAACCCACCCTTTCCTTATTTGATTCCACGCTATTTCACCTACATGAGAACAAGAATATACTTGAGAGTATTCTAAAAAGAGGCTTATAATTGGACTGCATTTGACACTGGAGAAATCAATTGCTAAGAAGAGTCTCACATGAGTCAACATTAAAATACAACAACTTTTTTTAGATATATTTTATATTTTCTAAATGGTTTCAGAGATCTGGAAAGGATTAATGCCAGATAGTTCTATAATCTGGGCTACATCTAGCTTGGTAAGCAAAATAGATACATGTATATATTTGTTAGTGTGCAATTGTGTATCATAATGAATAAAGAGGAAGAGACAAATACAATCATATGCCAAACTATGTACTACAATTTTAACATACTCTTTTTTTCCTACTAGGAAGCCACAGACATACAGTATATGCAAGTTGCCTCATGCCTTACCTAGGAAACAGAAAAGAAAAAAAAAACAAAGGACTAAAAACATCATGCTGGGAAGAAGGGAGAACAAAAAACAAGAACAGTACTTGAGATGTGCCAAACCTATTAATTTGAAGTTAAACACAAACACATCAGCCTTGTCGCAGATCTGTCTAAGATCTATGTGCTTACAAGATACCCAAAAAAACTCAAAGCATGAAAGAGATTTTTTGCTAATGCAAGCTAATTCTGATTTTGCTAAAGTAGAATTGTCGATAATAAAACTATGTCAGAAAAGGACATACCATGGTTTGCAAAGGCTTCTTTCCCAGTCAAACTATTTTTGCTGACATCATGTGACCCCCCTGAAGAATCACTCTGATGGGCACTTGAACTACAACCGATTATTTCCATCTTCTATGGGGATCCTTATAACATTTCCTTCTAAACTGTTAACCTGTATAGAAATTATATGGAAAGAAGACTCTTTGTAAGAGGGAAAGCTTGTCATTCATGATATATGAATATGAAATCATTTCTAAGCCACCACATAAAAGTTCAAGTTTTTAGGAGATTTGGTACACATGCAAAAGATCATCTAGTTAAGCAATTGAAAATAATGCATTTTCATCCTCTAAATTCCACATTCAAAACGAACAAATTGCAAATACAAAGTCTATTTCTTAATACCAAACTTTTCAGCAACTAATAATTCCAAAAAGAACAAATATCTAATAAGAAAGAATTTGACTTTTCTGAAGTAAGCACTTCACTTTTAGTGGATAAAGTAAACAATCTCAACCACTGATAAATAAATCAATAGTTAATGTAATATGCACATGCATAACAAATTATGAATTTTTCGCAAAATAAATGACCGATTTTTTCATTATGAACTATCTGTTACTTACATTCGGAACATTGTATCGGACAACTAACCGGGTAATTCTAGTAAACTAACCAATGGCAGAGGTTTCAGGGAAGCATCCTTTCCCTCATGGGGAGCAAAATGATCATAATGAAGAAGATATTTAATTGTGACAATACATACATTGTTGATGAACCACTAATCACAAGCACAATACAACACCTCAAATCAAACATACAACGACATGAATGAATGAATAAATGAATAAATAAATAAACCCGCTCCCTTTTCTTTGACTTGTGTACTACAAAGTCAGTGGCACCAACAAACATATGATATTAAAGAAAACCTAGCCATCAAAATCAACCAATGCAAGAAACTGTTACTCCAAGACATCAATCACCTATGATTCCTTGATCACAAGAATTTGTTACTGCAATCGAATCGAATTCAATTTTCTTTTCAATGCAACCACCGCCATTATTTCAATAAAACAGTAACAGAAGCAAGTAATATCTATTATCTATCTATTATTATAAATAAAAACAAAAAACAGAAAATCAATAATAATGAAATAGCAATGATTTAATTGATAAAACAATCGGTTAATTAAGAAGAGAATTGAATATTTAGAGTGCGCATGAATATGATATGATCAAGAGATGCGTCGTGTGAATTGAAAAGTTAAAGTCGAAAGGGAAAAACAAAACCTTTTTGCGAAATGCGCAGTGAACTGAACTGAACTGCGAGGAGTCAGAAAAGCGTCACGTTTGGTATGCTTACGAAGAAAAAGAGATCTCAATTTTTTAATTTCAATGATTGAGATTTAATAAATTAATGACAATATATAATTGCATTTTTTTTTCCTTCTTAGAGGTAAACGATACATGGGGCTTTAGACCGTCTTTTAGGTTGCACGAAAATTTCGAATTTATTATTTAGTTTTATTAAGTTAGTAAAAAATTATAATATTAAACAATTATATATATATTATCTTTTAGCTAATTGATAAGTAAAATATCATAACGTTAACAGAGGACTGAAGTAATTAATATTATAATTTCTTTTATTATTTAATAAAAAATATCTTAATATATATATATATATATTGATGTTATAGGTTGACGTAAGAATATAAATTTAAAATATTTGAAGTATTAGCTTAGTGATAAGAATTTAGTTTTGTAATCTCAAGGTATCAAATTAAAATCTTTTCAAATTTAATTGTAAAATATTTATTAATGTCATTTTGATTAATATAAATTTCATCTTTTACTCTAAAATTAGAAAAAGAAATATTATAGTTGTCCCAAAATTGTGATGTTTAAAGATAGGTGGCTGAATAATTTTGGTATATGTTTTATTTTATAGATATATATAATACAGGATAGTTGTTAAGGATCAATAGAAGTCTTTCTAGTGAGAATGCATGGTGAGAGTTAGGATTTCAATGCAAATGAAAAGGGAAAACAAATAGGGTGATAACAATATGAGAAAAAAAACATGCATCCAACAAGTGTGAAACTCTCTTTAGAAAATAAGTTAACCATAAAATTGAATAACTTTTTCTTAATATGTCTCACTTATTTTTTTCCGAGATTAATTATTATTATTATTTTCTTTTTTATTAAGTGAGAAGTATGATTATGTCAAGTGACAAGAATGAGACTTCACATATTTTCTTATATATACTAGCACACATATAGAGACGTGAGTAAGTGGTCAACGTTGCTACGTTGGTGGTGTTTCTCTTCCAAATTCTAGGTAATAAATACAAAAGCTACATTTAGTAAATCATAGGTTATACATGCAAAATACAATCAAATTATCTATTTATTGTATCCTCAATCTGTCCACATATATCTCATGCAATACAAAGTTCATCTCTTAAAAATGCATCGATACTTAAAAATGTTTTAGGCAATGCATAAACCTAGAGAAATAAGTTATTGAACTCTGAATTGTGGTTGAAGTTTTGTACCATAAAATTGTAAAATAGTGTCTCATTAAATTATTGTTCGGCATGTGTTTTATGTAATGAAATAAAATGATATTTAATTAATTAATTTTATGAAATAATTTAAATTTAAATTAAGTTAAATAACAATTTTGAATGTAAAATCACGCTTAAAAACAAAAATTACAAATCCTAATTAGAAGTTGTGATTAATTATAAAGGCAGAATCAACTTCTACTAATATCAATTAAAAATGTAAAACTCAACTATAGGTATAAAATCACTTTTAAAGTTTTTCTTTTTAACTTTTTAAAAATAGATACTAATATTTAATAAAAATTTATACAGAGATTAAACTTAAAATATAAATTATAGCGACAATTAATAAAAGAAAAATATTTTTTTTATAAAATATTAAATAAAAACCTTTATAGTGACTATGAATATAAGAATCTATTAGTCACCTCAATGTTTATTTCTCACTCCTCTATAATTTTCTTAAAATCCACTTTTGTCCTCTTTAATTTCACAATTTTTTTTGAAAAAGTTTTAGATTTTCCAAACTGTATGTAAGATAACGTATATTTTTTCTTGCATATTAAAAAGACTAATTTATTATTTTTAGCTTAACGGTAGGGTGTGATGAATAAGCACAGGGTCTCTAGTGGATTTTTCTTATAAACATCACTAACTCATTTTTAGTAACCGAATGGGCCGTATAGCACAAAATATTGTTTTGTACTTTACAGGAAAAGAAAAATAAATAAAGGTCCTAGTGACGGGCCGTGTTAAAAAAAACGGAGAATTGTACCAGGCACCCTCCAGTTGTACCTGCCACCCCCATGCATGATTAAAAGGCTATTTTATCCTTCATCTCATCTATAAAAATCCAAAAATAATTTACTTTCATTTTTTACACGACACATTTGAAAGTTTAGAATATTCGAAATTCATCCAACTTATCACTCGAAGATTTAAGAGTTTCGAAGCTAAAAAGTAAGTTATTTTCGAAATTTTGCATATAATTGAAATTTTCGAAATGCATTCCTCGAACATTTAGAAAGATTCGAAACAGGATTCGAAAGTTTACTGGAAACCTCGAAACTTTAGTAAATATGAAGAAAGATTCGAAACTTTGTTGTATACCTCGAAAGTTTAGAAAGTTTAGAAACTTTGCTGCATACCTCGAAAGTTTAGAAATTTTAACGTATTACCTCGAAAGTTTAGAAAGGTTCGAAATTGAAGGAATTAAAATTTCGAAATCTGAGGGAAAGTTTCGAAGATGAATGGAGTGAAACTTTCGAATCTGAGTGAAACTTTCGAAGTTGAGTGAAAGTCCTTTATTACATTATTTTATTTATTGTTTATAATTTTTTTTAATATGTATATATTTATATGCTGCAGTGCCTAGGATGAGAGGTGCCTTCGGCCAAATAATTCGCAACATTATAGGTGGTGATAGAGGTGATTTGATTAAAAATTAAACTTTTAATCCGTTGAATTTAATAGGTTATATTTATATAAATATATATGATTAAATTTAAATAATTATATATTAAATAATATATTTTTGTTGCCTTTTATTATATTATTTATTTGTCTTTTATAATATATTTTTATTATAGGTGGTGATAGAGGAGATGGTGCAGAGAGAATTCCACCAACAGCATCAAATAGACGACGAAACAAAGTAAATCGTCCAATTAGACAGCATTGTCGAAGACAAGACATCCATGATGATGTCGTCGAGTCTACTGCCCATGCACATATGGAAGAGGATGTCCCTGAGCCTCAGATGGAGAAGGATGTCCATGAGCCTTAGATGGAGGAGGATGTACATTAGCCTCAAATGGAGGAGGATGTCCATGAGCCTCAGATGGAGGAGGATGTTTCTAAGCCTCAGATGGAACATGCTGATGATGCTGCTGCACATCCTGGATTTCCTGGAGGACCGATGGTGAACAGTTGTTGACCGAGTATGAACAGCACGTGGCTCGAAAGTTTGACTTATTTAAAATATTCGAAACAAAGCAAATTTTTGAAAATATTAAAAATTCGAACCCTATTTTCGAAACTTTGACAACCCAAACTTTCGAAGCACATATTTCATTTCAAAATTTTAAACATTCGAGTAAACCTTCGAAACTTTAGTGCAATACCAAATGTTCGAAGTTTTGTTTCATTTCGAATTTTTCAAATTCAAACAAATCTTCGAATATTGTCCATTTCGAAACTTTGGTATTTATCCAAATTTTCGAAAATGTGTATTTTTTTGACATAAATTGCATTTCGAAGGTTTTAAAAAAATAAAAGTTTTGAGAAACTTATTGAAATGCCTTTCGAAACTTTTAAACTTTCGATTCCTACATTTATTTTTCAAAATTTTCGAAGGTGGGGTCTAAAACTAAAATGGTAATTTGGTTATGCTTTTATACTTTTTTACAGAGAAATATAATGGTCTTTAAAAAATACTGGAGATGACAGGTCAAATTGGAGGGGTGCCTGGTACAAAACCCAAAAAAACGTTCTAAACTACTAACAAAATATTTTATTTAGGCGTTCTATTTATGGATTTGTTTTTAATACTATCCATGAATTATGACTATCAAATTATTAATTATGTTTATTTTTAATTATAATTATTTGTAAATTTAATTGTAATGTTAATTATTTTATTTTATAAATTCATAAAATTAATATTTTTATTTTAAAAACTATGATTATTTATTATGTAAAAAAAATTCAACATTTAAACTTCTTTCAAATAATTCATAACCCCTAATGCACCACACACCTTCCAAAATAAATGCTAAATTATATATCAAAACACTCTAACATAAAAATATAAGAAAAAATGAAATAAAATCATATATAAATTAAAAGTATTTTTTTACTGATGTATTATGTAATAAAAATTTAGAATTCAGGGCGACTATTGGACTGTGCAACCAGCCCAATTGCATAGACTCCTATCAATCATTATTCCATTTTTTGTTATAATATAATGAAACTAATTTTAAATTAAATATATTTTTAATTACTATAAAATTAAGACATTTTAAGTTTAATCAATAATTTTTTTTATTCATTTTCAGTCTTTATTATGATTATATACAGATTAAAAATATTATTCTCTTACAAAAACAAACAACAAATTTTCAAAATAGAAATTAAAAGAAAATAAAAAAATTTAGTGACTAAAAATTTGTGATTTTTTTTGTAGAAACTAAAATAAAATTTTAAAATTTTATAGAAACTAAAATTTGTTTTATTTCCTTTTTTTTATTATTAAAAATACACTTTATTTTATTAAGAGTTTAATTTTTAATATTAAGACACAATTATTAAGAGTTTATTAAGACTTTACTAAAATACTAATATATATATATATCCTGTACTGCAATATGAAGTGAAATTTCACATGCATTATTTTAGTCAATTTCAACAATCGAGTGATAAGATTATTTGATATAATCATTTATAAAAGAAAATTATATTATTTTTATTAGTTGAATTTTATATAAAATTTATTAAATTTGATGAAACTCGCATAAATTTTTATTAATAAAAAGAAATACATTAAAAATTATATATTAAGAAAATGAAAAAAAAAATAGAGTTAAAAAAACATACTAGACTTATTTTACTACATCCAAACTTAAAGCAAACTTTATATTTTATTAGACTTAAACATTGTCGCGGTTTGAATTATCTACTTTTTTTTTAACTGGATCTATCACTCTTATATAATTTTATTAATGTTATTCAATATAATCCACAAAACATAGTATAAGATAGAAAATTATCCAATACTTTAAATATTTATTGTTTAGTGTTTTGTTCAATACTTTTTTTCTAAATTAAAATTTTTCATTATTAATTATTCTCTTTAATGTAAATAATTTAATTTAATTATCAATCTCTTTTAAATAGATTAAAATGATAACCAAAATAACTAAATACTAAAGAAAAAAATCCATTTTGAAAATTCACATATATTTTACATAAATTAAAATATTTGCTGTTGATAATAAATCCAGTGCAAAAGAAAAGTCCCGCCCCTATGTTAGCATGCATATACAGAATCAATGGAGACAAAATCAAAAGCAGTAATTCATCTTAAAAAAATAAAAATAGAGAATGAAAGCTTCTGATTATTGGATGTAAGAAATGTAATTTATTCCCTAACGTTGGAGGGTCTAATTCAAGATGTGAGGTGACCCTAACGTTCATCTCTGATCAATGTTATAGCATAAATAAAACTAATCAAATTTTTTGGATTATATGTCGGCCAAGGTGGACCCTACTTGGTGTGACCGACAAAATAGTGTTAATTTGTCTACACATATAATTTGGTCAAGAAAAGAAGCTCCTGCAAACAGTAAATTAATAGTAACTTATAAATGAAATTTCAGGATATGTTTAGAAGTTTAACAAGTTTGTAAAATAATTATCCCATATTTATCTATAAAAAGAGTATAACACGTTTATAAAATGACGATGTAAAAATGCATACACATGGTGACATGGGCTCTAGCTCCTCCATCCCTCTCCCTCGTGCCTTATGTGAGAAAAATAATTAATTAAACTTAAAAAAAATTGGATATATACTTCATAATTGATCATTTTTCTAAGCAACACGATTTAACTGTTTTTCTCACTATGTTATGTTAAATTTATTTTTAAAATGATGAAATCTAAAAAGTTATGACGAATGTTAAAGAATAACACACTTCTTTTTCATAAAGCTTATTTATCACACTACATAAAATATGTGTTTCATTTGAGGACCGACATATGTTACTTGCAACTCTCCCTCTTTCTATTTTTTTTTTTTTT
>JBBPBS010000753.1:3001121-3025214 GCA_037974835.1 Cicer judaicum | reverse complement strand
TAAGTATATTTTCATAAAAATTATTTTTTTTAAATATGAAGTCAAAATTAGTTTTTTTAAATCTAAAACAAACATGACTATTATTATGGCTCCTTTTATTGTTTAAAACGAGTGATTTAATTTAGGTTAAATTATTCTTTTAATTTATTAACTTATTTTTTTAATCTCTTGATTACTTTACGTTCCATTTTGATCAATTATATTAATTTATGTTAAAACACGTTAATTTTTGTATCTTCTTTATTTTTAAGAGAGATTTTAAATAGAAAGACTCACTAGTCTTCACCAATCTATGAGGTTATATCTATCATTGATTTAATGTCATATTTGTCTTTTTGAATTTGAAGTTGAGTTTGAAGATTATGATTTTGATGAATTTTTGAATAAAAAAGGTGATGAATTTCTAGGTTTAGACAATAAAAATGACGAAGATGATAAATTTATTAATTTTTATTTAAAAAAATTATTTAAATAATACATTGTTTGATTAAATAGAGAATTCTAGAAGATAAATGAATTTATGGATTTTTTATTTTATTTTTCTAAGTTTCAAATGTTATAAATTTAAATTTGTAAGTTATGAATTTGAAAATCACAAATTTCATGAATTCTTTTGAATTTTTAAATTAAATGAGATGAAAAAATTATGAATTTGAAGATGAGTAAAATAAATGAGATGACAAAATATAATATTTTTTAACATAAATTAATATAAACAATCAAATAAAATAACAAAAATATAATTAAAAGACGGAAACAGAATAATAAAATATGTAAAATCATAAAATAAATTAAAAAAACAAAAAAAATAATTTAACCTTTAATTTATAAGATCACGAATCGAAGTATGTATGGGTTGTATAGCTAGCTAGTCCTGGCTACTAGCGAGAGGTCACACAAAAAAAATAATGGTGATTTCGTGGTTTGCTTCCCGGGAACAATGCCTTAATTAAGTGCATCAACTTTCATACACAACATTGAATTGCAATGAGGTTCGGAAATAAGTAAAAAATCAATTGTATTTTCTTTAAAAATAAATTAAATAAAATAAAATTTGATTTATAATAAATTGTTTAAGATAATTTGAATTTAAATTTTTATTGAATTTTTTTTATTAGATATTTTTTAATTGAATTTTCAAGTATTAAATTAAAGTTTTCTTGGGAACATGATGGTTTAAAGCCAAAAATAAGGTAATAAGTCTTTCTCAATCATGTAGATCAATTGATGGATGAATATAAATCTTTGTATGTTCTTTATTTTATCATATCTAATTTTGTGTGGTTTATGTCGCTCTATTGCCAAATCTGAGAAAAAAATAATAGAGAAATTAATGATAATTCCACCACTATAGTGAGTGTGCCAGCAAAGTAGTCTCCATGCCATCATCAAACAATAAAAAAATCTGGTTTGATATTATATTTAGATAATATCATATTCGATTTTAACTCCTATCAAACATTATTTTAATAACGTATCATTGTTAATTTGGTTGTTATATATTGAGACAAAAATAATTTTATTTTAAAATAATAAATTAATCCGAAATGATGAAAATAAAATAGTTAAGATAAATTGCACTAAACTTTACATCTATGAATATTTATCCAAAAACTCATTTATTTTCAAATATTTGTTTATACCACAAATGTGACAATAGAAAAATATTGAACCTAATTAAAATTTAGCAATTTTGTCTTGTAATTACCGTTTATATAGTAATTATATAGACAATTGATACATTAAAATGTATGTTAGAATTCAAAATCTTCATTCTTCTTTAATTAATATATAAATTTTATCATTAAACTCTTTAAAAAATAATCTAATATTTTGTTCATGTGGTTTATCATCACAATTCACAATGCTAACAAAAGGATCCTGATAATTAATTGATCCCTATTAATCTAAATAATAATGTGGTTGGTTGCAATCTATATAGACTATTTTTGTTGATAGATCAATCAATGAATCAAAATTTCAAATAATTCGTACTAAGGATTATATATTCTATGTGTCAATCAATCATGCATGTACCCTACTGAAAATCAAATCAAGCTTTTTGAGGGTCCTTTAATTAATAGATAGATAGTTTGTGACCCACCACATTTCATTGATGAAGTTCACAAGTTTAAACACACCGTTGCTTTGTTTGATTACTGAGATTTGACTATATTAGAATCTGTCCCTCAATTCAATTACTACTTTTATTATGTTTCATATTTCATTTATTGCCTCATTTTGTCTCTTACCTTCATTTCTTCACATTACTCTACGGTAATTGACTCAATGAAAAGGTGAATGACACAGTAAACAATCTTTTTAAAATTAAAATTAAAATTATTTATTGATAAATTATTTGAACAATACCATGAGAATTTCATTTAAATTTAAACAATTTAAAATAGTAATTTTTATCGCTTCAATATTTTTTTGGTTTTTAAAAGATTTATGATACAAATTAAGAAAAAAATATTAACAAATGCATTAAAAAACATGTTAAAGGAAAAAAAACAATAAAAACATCCAAATAAGGTTAATGAAGATATTGCTTTGAGTGATGAGACAAAAATAGATGTAGCTTTAAATGAAGATAGACAATGAATAGGTAGAAGGCTAGGTTGTAGTTGGATTCAGAAAGCCATGCAAAATAAACAATATTAAGATCCACACATTTAAGGCATACCCATCTACCTCTTCTGCATCCCATCATCTTTTTACCCTTTCCAACCAAGCCAACAGGGTTTTTGTCACCAAGAGATGGAGTAAAACTTAAAAAAAAAAAAAAATCACAATAATTTAAGGTGAGATCTAACTTACTTTTCAAAAGTTGTGATAAGTTATTTACAACTAATTATAATTAAAATCGATTGTATGATCTATTAATTTTAAAATTAAAAAAAAAATAAGTTAATGGAAGTAGCTCGTTTAAATTAATTAGGTGCGAGAATGTAGCCACAATTTTCTAAATGCATCCTATAATTTAACATAATTTTAATGCCAATGCAAAACATAATTGAATGTTCAACAATTAAAGATTTTTTATTTAAAAAACTATATAGATGGGTGAGTCCATAGAATTAACCAGGGTTAAAGAACACTTGTGAGATATAAATTAAATCCTTTCGAACTAGATTACCCTTCAATGTTAACAATTAGAGATCACCATCTCTAAAGAAATAGTCCAATGATTTGACTAATCGATATTAAATGAGTTTTATATAGGAGATTTAAAATTAAATATTTTGCTATTAACATATAGTAACATTGTTTTTACACATTATTTTAAAATAAAATATAAACAAAAATATGCATAAAAAGTTAATATATCTTATTTTAATTTTTAATTGGATAATAAATAATAATTCTCACAATCTTAAAAAACAATGAAAAATCATTTCATCTATCTACAACGATTCTTTAAATAATGATTGATACGGTAAATTTAATTCACATCCCTCCAAAATTTCATTTAACCACACTAATTCTCAATTTGGGACCCATTAAATCTCTTATTTAAACCAAACTCACTTCCATATGATCCTTACTTTCATCACTTTCTCAAACACAACAGAATCATTCTTCTTTCTTCTAAAAAACTTTATCCTTCACTTTATTTCATGGCTCTTTTTCTAGTTACTATTTTAATCTTGATGACTGCTTCATGCAATGCTTACTGGCCACCTTCACCTGGTTACTGGCCAAGTTCTAAGTTCAACTCTATCAACTTTTACAAAGGTTTTACAAATCTTTGGGGTCCTCAACACCAAAGACTAGACCAAAATGCATTAACAATTTGGCTTGATAGAACCTCAGGAAGTGGATTCAAATCGGTTCGTCCGTTTCGATCCGGTTACTTTGGTGCTTCCATTAAGCTTCAACCAGGTTATACTGCAGGAGTTATAACAGCTTTCTATGTAAGAAACAATTACACATTTTGTTTAGCTTATAATTAATTGTTATTAGTACTAATTAATGATAATGATGATTTTGATTAATTGCAGCTATCAAATAATGAGGCACATCCTGGTTACCATGATGAAGTGGACATTGAGTTTCTAGGGACAACATTTGGAAAACCTTATACTTTGCAGACCAATGTTTATATAAGAGGGAGTGGAGATGGGAAAATTATTGGTAGAGAGATGAAGTTTCATCTATGGTTTGATCCTACCAAAGATTTTCATCACTATGCTATACTTTGGAGCCCTAAGGAAATAATGTAAGTCACTCTAAATTTAACTGTTTTTCTGAATGTGAAATTGAAACTGAATAGATAGATTATTAGTTCTAGTCTAAAAAGGCAAGGTAGACAGAGTAGGTGCTATTTCTTTTTTTTTTTTTTTTCTGTGGTAGTATAGATAAAATAGATTCCGTGCACTCACCATACTGATATTGATACTAATAAATAAATATCGATAATAATTTTAAAAAATAAAAATATATTATTACACTATAACAATAATTAAATAATTAAATGTGTTGGGGTTCTATTGATATTAGACAATGATAGGACATCAAACACATTCAATTCAAAGTGTTTTTACTACATATCAATGGTTCGGATTAGCTGACTACAGTGATTTGTAGAAATTTCATAGCATATGAAATTTTGATCCCTAAGATAAGAGATGAAGAGAATCTATTGGGTAAGCTTGGATTCTGCATAAGTGGCATTTTTTTGATTGGTTCTTAATCTATTGGTATCAAAGTTTAGGCCAGACTGATTGATAGTTTGGAAAATGAAATTTTTTATTTTTTTGGAAGGGAGTGGAAAATGAAACATTAAGAATAATATTTTGTCTGAAATAAAGGAAGAAGGCAAATAGGAATTTGATAGGATTAATAATAAATCATATAGAAATACAAAATCAAGGTCACATGAATGGCACAAAAATCATAACATAGAAGTGTGGGGCAAACAAATATGACAACATCCAACTAATGAAAAGCTATTGAAAAAGTAACATTAATTTATTGATCAAGGGTTAAATTATATATCTTTCAAAAAGCTGTACTAGCTATTATGTGAATCTTATAAATGATTATAATGGTTATGTCTCAAAGTTTCTAGCAAGTGGACATGCACCAACCAACGAGTTCAAAAGTAGTATTAGTATTGTAACGTAGTATCTAATTATGAGTTGTAGCACTGTAAATTCCAATTCTTTAATTAATAAAAAGACGGAATTACAATTGTTTTGTAGTTAGAGATATTGATGTTTTGTATTGAGTTGATGTTATGACATATTATTGTATAGTATTTGCTTTACACTAACATTGAGTAACATGTCAGATTCCTTGTGGATGATGTGCCTATAAGGAGGTACCCGAGGAAGAGTGATGCTACGTTTCCTATAAGACCAATGTGGCTCTATGGTTCAATATGGGATGCATCATCATGGGCAACTGAAGATGGAAAATACAAAGCTGATTACAAATATCAACCTTTTGTTGCAAGGTATACAAATTTCAAAGCTAGTGGTTGCACAGCCTTTGCTCCTCTTTGGTGCCATCCAGTTTCAGCCTCACCTTATGGTTCTGGTGGTTTAACCTCACAACAATATAGAGCTATGAGATGGGTGCAAAGATATCAACTTGCTTATAATTATTGTCAAGACCCCAAAAGAGATCATAGATTAACACCCGAGTGTTGGAGTTAAAGATTGAAAATTTAATATATGTTCGAATTGACAGTAAATTTTGCAAGATCACATTAGTATCTTGATTTTGTTGAAGCAGTAAAATATAATATTTTTCAAAATCACGTTAACTACAAAAATTTACCGTCGGTTCAACCATATATTGCACAATTGGACAAAATTTGTGTGGGGTGCCAAAAACACTATTTTCTTGTGATGTAATTTGTTTGTTTGTTTGAGAAAGTTTTCTTTTTACTTTGTGGGGTGACTTGATATGGGCCCCACTCATTTGTCAACAACATTATTTATGCAACTGAAAGGGGTTAAACGTCCAAGGCTCTTAAGACACGAGATAGTTTGGAAGATGGTGTGGGTTTTTTTTTTCTTTGTCGTATCTGTTTTATTCGGTGTAAACCAAAAGCGGAAAAAAAAAGAGGTAAGAGAGAGAAAGGAATAATGTGAATGTCCAAGAAAAGCAAAGTGGACAATTATTTATGGGTTGGTAAATGTGGCAGTTGAGTGCGAATATTATTATTATAAACATACTCTTCATTTTATAACGTTATTGTCATTGCATCATTTTATAACGTTATTGTCATTTCAACGATGAAAACGAGAACACCATCATCATAAACAAGCATGAAACATAGTTATCAATGTTATCCCATGAAAAATGTTCGTTGCGCGTAAAAAGATCACATGACTCGTATAAACATCGCGGA
Organism: Cicer judaicum; assembly: GCA_037974835.1. NCBI lineage: Eukaryota > Viridiplantae > Streptophyta > Magnoliopsida > Fabales > Fabaceae > Cicer > Cicer judaicum. The sequence goes on along the minus strand of JBBPBS010000753.1, from coordinate 3,018,850 downwards.
TCATGAAGTAAAACAGAGTTTATCAGACACACAAAAAGTAAAACGGAGAGAAAGACAGATTCGCCATCCATCTTTGTTGTAGGTTAAAATTTTTAAAAAGTATAAATAATTCTTGTGCTTCTTTTTGTTATCTTAATTTTCACATAAATTAATTTTTTTTCTTTGTAATTTTATCATCTTAAATTGAAATTGTTTGATTTTTTTTTTTTTTTTGACATATTTGTTTCATTCTTATTTTGTTCTGATTTTTGTTTGATTTTGATTGATAAATCAATTTTGATCAATTACTGATTTAATAAATGACGACATAGATTCACAAACATAAAAATTCTGATTATTTTGATTTTGTTGCATCATTATAAATATCATGTCAACTAGTTAATATATTGTAGATAAAGGTCACTTTAACCAACAAAATTTATCATATTTTATGTTATTTTACGGTATCAAAATTATTAATATTGTTGTCTATTATATACATACCCGTTACTACCCATTACTAGTTATTCCTTTTTTTTTCTCTGCCATTACTGAAAGGTAATATTGTAAAATAAGTCCTGATTTTTTCTCACACAATTAATGATATATTTTGGGATGAAGAGAATAAATAAAAAACACACCAAATGGGGTGCTTAGAATGTTAGATGCGTAAATCAATCAAAGTTTGTAAATTTTAAAAACTGTGAACCAAATTCTCAAATCAATTTCACAAATTACAAAACAAAATGTGGAGCATTGATACCAAACATGTGAGATAGGGAAAGAACTATTGCTACTGCAGAGACACACAAACACGGGAGTAATAGCATCCGATTGAAGAGGACGACGATTCACACCTACAATGATTCTTTTTCGTATATGGTAGATTCTTATATACGTAAATGGGAGATTCTTTTTCACCTTCTACGTACAATTCAAAAATACATAATAAAAAAAAAACAGTTTCGTTGCCCTCTAATGTGTACTTCCAAACAAAAAATTTATTGCCCCGTAAATGTGTACTTTGAGACGAAAAATGTAGTTTGTTAGAAACATTGGAGGTTAAAAGAACTCTTTGCACATTTCCATGCCAAAACCCAGTCGCTCATTTGCACATTTCCATGCCAAAACCCAGTCGCTCATTTGCACATTTCCATTGGAGGTTAAAAGAACTCTTTGCTCAAAACCCAGTCGCTCAATCTCAATCAAAATGGTGGCAACTCAATTCAAAGAGTCTCACTCAGAAGGACATGTTTGTGAAAGGTGATTGAAACAGTGGTGGGCTAAGCTAAATGGATAACATGACCTTTTGCAGATTGCAAATCGATATACAATTAATTTTGGAAGTTTTTTTCTCGCTACCGACTTCAGGACTATAGGTCTTAAAAATTACAATTTTTCCCTCCAAAAATATACTTCCTGAAAAAACTTTTATTTTGTTTTGTCCGGAAGTATACTACACATAGGAGTGATGTCTTAAAATCATGTGGAGTGGCAAAAAAACTGTGTTTTAGCTCTATCCGGAAGGCAAACAAAATGTTTTTTCCCCCTCAAGAGCTATATTCCAGGTTGTTTCCCCAGTGGCGCTACTTTACACAATTACTTTGTTAAAGTTGTGCAGGGAGAAAGGATTTCCTCAGGTTGAAATAAACATAAGGTCATTTTTATAATCCCAACCATCCAATCCTTAATCTTTATTTTTTAAAACGCTCCCTATGTTTTTCTTTCCAACAGGAGGTTGTGCAGCAAGTTTGGACGCCTAGAATGTAAAATACACAAAATTCTTACATCAAATTTTAAATGCATTTTGTATATACTTTACGTACAATTCTTAACATCAAACATAATTTTTTGTGGTTATAACAAATTTTAAAAAAAATATAAATTTAATAAAATTATAATTAATTAAGTTAAAAACTACACGAAAAATACATAAAGAAATGTACCTAAATTTTGTCCAATACATAAATCAATTAGAATTGTCAATTTTGAAAAATGTGAACCAAAGTCTCAAATCGATCTTCTTTGATTTACGGTCAATACATACTTTGTCATTAATGTTAGAATCTCCATTACCGTCAGAAAATACAAATTCCAATATCAATTTTACAGTCTAGTTTATAAAATAAAGCAAGTTACAAAAGAAATGCCCTTTCAAAATAATTAGAGAAAAATGAACAAATCATTGACAGGCTTGTGGCAAAGTAATAAATATCTGAACTACTTTACGGACAGCTATAATTCTAAGATAAAAAAAACAACAACAAAAAACTTAATGAACCACAGTACAGAATTACCTTACTCAAGAGAGATTGGTGCGGAAAAGTTGCAATGAGTTCTCACTTAAACAACCAAGTATTCCATGGCTAGGTGAGTACCTAATATCACGGGCCTGAGCTGGCATTTTGAATTGCTGAATAACTCTAAAAGATGGCAATTCTTGCAAAACCAAGTCACCTGTAACTTCATCTCCCGATGCAAACAATCTATTCTGATTGTCTGCGTCTATAATTACACATTTTGGTAGTCGAATTTTACTAACATTGGCATACGAGGAACCCATCTTTTCGAAATTGTGACTGCCTGTTCTCTTTAACAATACATGACAGCCCTGTACTCCTTGTCCAACAGCATGATAAGGAGTGGGCGACGGTTGAGAAAGAGGTGTGTCCATCAATGTGTTGAACTTTGGACGGTATGAAACAACAATGTCTTCACTGCTCGGGCAATAGGCAAGAGATATACAAACTCCTTGATTATCAGTCTCAGGAACCATAAATGGCCTTCATATTTTCAGAGGAAACAAAAAACATGAGGCATTAGGAGAGCTAAATATATAGCATCACTTTTTTCCCCAATAATTACTTCCAAATTCAAAACTGACTTTATAAAACAAAATTCAAATTGAAAAAAAAATCCAAAAGCCATAAGGACGGCTTGGTGGTTGAGAGTGTGGGATAAAGGAGTTGGGACTTGGGAGTCATACGAGGGAATGGTTTAAATCCCACTTTCCTATAATATGATATCACATATCAGACTTAGTTACAATTAAGTAATATGTGAATTTCAAAAATGCAAAAGAAACCATCTAAAAACACTTGGAGAATATATAACTTCCAAAAAGGACGCTACACAATCATCCAAACTCAGAAAAAATAAAATTAAAATTTTCCATCAAAAATGAAAATTCACAATAATTATTGGTGCCACGTAGAGGTGGCAAAATGGATGGATAGATATGGATGATAATGGATAGATCAAAATAATCCATTACCAGTCCACTAAAAGTTCTTAAAAAAATTCCAATTCGATCAAAAATAAAAACCATCATCCAATCCATCTATTATCACATTTTAATAGATGGATATCCATCCAATCCACTTAATTAATTTTTTTAATATATTATTATACCTACAATAATAAAAATAAACCATTATTTAAATTCTGTTTTTTAAAAATAATAAATATATTAGTAATGGAAATAATATTTAAATATTCTTATTTTTCTAAAAAAAGTTTCTAAAATAATAAAATTTTAAATCAGTTTTTAAAAAACAATAAATAAAACTATTTTTAGAATTAATTATTGTTAAAATTAAAACAACAATTTTAGAATAGTTTTATAATAAAAATTATATTTTTGAAATAAATATATAATTTTTTTTAACATGTAATGCATTGGATTTTATTAAATAAACTATGTGGGTCATTGGATTTTGAAAAAAAGTTGGATGGATGGATTGGATGATGGATAATTGGATCAAATTGCGACCCCTAGTGTCAGGCAACAAGTTGAAAAAAATATTTATATGTCATTGATAATATAAACAAAAGCAAACTTAAAGATAATATCCATAAAATTTAAATGGCCTACCGTTCTTCAGAATCAATGTCCCACTGACAAGGGCCAATGGCAGATGCGGATAGGATGGTTCTGGTGCCAGAAGGAAGACTTGATGTTTGTGCAAGAGAATGCACACTATGAACGGGGTTGCAAGTCAATCCAGCTAAAGATTTTAAGGGTCCTGCAGTTTGTCTCATGTCAAACACCAGGACAGAACCATTCTGCAGGAAAGTTATATGAAGATTAGCACTTAAAGTTCCTAGATACAATAATAAATGCCAAAAAAGAAAGTGCTGACCTGCAACCCAGCATAGATGTAATGTGTACTGTTAATATCCCACGAACAGGACCAAGCAGAAACCTGGAATACGATTATAGTAAGTTATAAATTCCACATAGGGCATATAAACTGATTGGTGAAGATTGCAAGGTTTAGGCAATAACGTTAGTAAAACAGGAGAAAAAATGTATGGAAATTTATTATCATATAAGTAGGTGGGAGCATCTGCTGTCATTTTTTAGGCTGTGCTGGAACCAAAGAGTGTTAGGTCCTCTGGTGGTGCAATTTTTGCTGTTATTTGGAGCTTTGAGATTGGAGAATAAAACTAGAAGTCTCAGGATAGCTACTTACACAAATTACAGCAGCATCCTTTGCGGAATAAGGTGGTTTTTCTTAGTTCATTTCCTATGATCATTTAATGGCTACGTCAAAATATAGTGGCTAGTGCTAATTTTCCAAAAGGTCATATTCTTGGCTGTTCACTTTGGTTTTCTTTTAAATAATTCTAGGAGGAAACACTTAAACTCAAATTTTACTTTCATTTTGATTCTTTATTAATTATAAAAATAAAATACTAAATGTAAATTGCAATATCATCTTAAAAAATCAAGCGTCGAAATTGTACCATCAGTTTTAATTCCACAAACAGAATAATTGATCAAACATCTACCTGTAGATCATAATTGAGAACAGGGGTGCCACTTTCGAAGCTGTAACATGAAATACACAAACATGAAATATGACCAAAATTTTACATTGTAATGACCAAATGAATAAGTACTTAATGCAACTATACCTGAGCACTGATAATTTTTTCCCTAACGAAGCATAGAGGGCCTGTCTACTATCAAAAGGAGAAATATGCAGGTCTCTAATACCATTTGCAGATGAAGGCAGTACAATATCTTGCATCTCAAATGGAGATATCAAGCTCATCTACAAAGCCAGGTTTCCATAAAGGTCAAAGTAAAATTAGTCAATGAATAATGAGATTTAAAAGCCAAGTACATTACACATGAATTTTTCGACTTCAAGAATCTTACTTTAGTGAGCAAGTGCACATCACCCATTGCTCTTGGCTTTTGTGCGATTAATAAAATTTCATTAGAAGTGTCCATATCAAATACACGAGCACCTTCCAGATGAAATGCTTTCTAAAAAAGGAGAAACAACTTAGTAGATGAAACTCATACTACCAAAAATCATACTATACCATATAATGATATGCTTAACGAAATATTTTCATAATATTTTAGGTATTTGGAAAAAACCGACTCTTCTATGGGTGGAGAACATAGATAAAGAGAAAGAAAATGGCTAACCTGAAATTCAATATTGCAAAAAGATCCTTTTCCATGGGACCTCGGGGTACAGCTGTGCTCTGCAAGACGCAAGGAGTAAAAAAGAGAGTGTCCTCAATGAAATTGAATTCAACATTTCTTTGTGGAAAAAAAGGCTTTTGTGGTTATTGAGATGGCAAGGGAGAAAGCAAATGACAACAGACCTTATGAGGTGACAATGTCATTTGAATTTTTAGAGAATTATTACCAGGTTCATATCTCCATTGAAAGTTCCCATTGGCATCCATTAATCCAGATTGTCTGCTCTGCATATCTAGTACCAGCTGCTCCAGATAAGTGTTTCTCTACAAAAACAAACTTACAACCTAAAATTAATTAAAACCACAGATATAAAGCCCATAATGATCCAAACACAAAGGCTTATACAAATTGCACCAAATCATTGTATAAACTCATGCAGCACAGAATCATTATCACGGTAGCAGAGTAACATAGTAACTAGAAAAATTGGAGATATTAAAATGATTGCATTGTCTAAACTACTCTATTGGGTGGGGAGTGGCGCAAAGATGTGGGGTAAACATGATACGGTTCAGCCAGATATTCCATATATAAAATACATAGTTACAAACTTGTACCAGAAGTTGATCTAATACAGAAAAGGGTTCTAATTTTGAAAAACCACGGATTCTTTGCAATCTACACGGCACATATCCATCCATCATTATAATGCACAGAAGTATACCTGTTTAAGGTTCTTAACATCAAGATGCAATGCAGCTTCTCTCTTCTTCCATCCCGTTTCTTTCATGCGCCAATCACCATCCTAATAACATAATTGACAAATTTTCTTAACAAAGACTAATGAAAACATGTCCTCCTATATTCTAGGATAACCCAAGTCAACAAAATGTAATAGCATAAAACACCAGACAACAGAAAAGTCTTCATGAATATGAAGACATGATCAGCACCTTACCTTACTTTCAAGAGTAGCACATTTGATCTCAAGTGACCGAATTCTCTGCCAACAGAAAAGAAAGAATCAGACAGACAAATTTCTTGAAAATTGAAACTTTCTTTTGTTCTTAACACTGAGACAACCTTTTGAGATTCTTCATCAACAGCAACTATTCGAGAAGCATAAAGTTTCCTCACATCCTTCATCGAACATTTCCTATTACATTGAGGACACTGGAACACACAATATGAATGTTAAAGGTCTTCTTCTTCCTTCTTCTTTAGTAGGTATATCAAATTCAGAAAGATAATTACATTCAAATTTCATACCTTCCCCGAATTTTTTCGCTGTTGAAGCCACTTTTTAATGCAAGACATGCCATAAATGTGTCCACAAGGAAGACAACTAACAAAAAACAAACAAATCAACCACAATTTGAAAACAAGCATATCAAATAATTTAAATTCAAAATGAAAATGTAGGATTAGGGTTTAGCATTTGCACCAGACGTGATGATCACCATTATCGGTCCAAGCGTCCATACAGATAGGGCAAATGAGACCGTCAATGTCGGCGAGATTACATTCATTCTCTTGACTACCGTCTGCGCTTCCATTTGGTAACGAAGAAGACGAAGCCTCTCCCGCTTCAGTTCTGCGTCGTTTGTTTCTTTCGTTTTCAACTGAACTTTGACGTTCATCGTCAAGAATAACGATTACTTCATCAGATGTAGAATTACGAGGAGCTTCGTTAGAAACCCTAGGGGACTGAACATCGGGAACGTAGTCTTCATCGTCGTCTTCTTCTTCGTCTTGTTCGTCGTCGGTGTGACCTTCTAATAAAAATGCGGTGAATCGAGGATCGGCTCCGGCAGCCATGAGAGATTCTGTAGTGGGAATATCAGCCTGGTTGAAGTAAAGCCAATCGAAGGGAATGTCGTAGTGGTTGAAGTTAGGCCAAAAGAAGGGAAGATTGTTGTGGTTGAAGTTGTGCCAATGGAAGGGGTCCATTCAAGTGTGGTGAGTCACTAGAAGAAAACATGTAGCCCAAACTCAGACGTTTAAATGTAGATGGGGAAGGGAACCAACAGACGCGCGGAAACAGCCCTCTAGTTTCATACACGTTCATTTATTTATTAACACTAAAATGCATCATACCTTCTTTGGATTTTTATTTTGCTACTCTCGAGTAATTTTTTTTTTTAAGTTAAAATTGAGTTTTTTTTTATGTGATTTATATTTAATTTTTTTATCTACCACAAAAATATATATAATTTTTTTTTCTTGTTCAGAAATAAGTTAAACCTTGTAATATTAGTGAAATTCTTAATTATTACTTATTATTTTATTAAAAAATAAACATCTAAACTACATAAAATAAAAAATAGGACTTTGCTTTAAAATTAAATAAAAAATAGGATATGAAAAAAACATACTTTGCGCACTCAGAAAAAAAAGAAAGACACTGGCGTAATGAGATTTGATGTTACCGTCTAGCCTATCTTTACTTGTCAATTATTGAATACAAATGCTTGTTTGACAGGATAAAATGGGAACATATCTTGGCATCGGAGAACGAGGAACGTAAAAGTAACGGTGGTCATACTTTGGGGTCAACGTCATTTAGGAGAAGAATTGGGTTTGTCCAATGGAGTTTTAAGAGATTTCAAACAAACATGAAGTCAAACATTCTCCATTTGAAACGTTTGTCCGTTCTTCTAACGATGAAACAAACATGCTCTAATTAGTTGAGATAAGTTTTATTAAAAATCAGAAGTAATACTAATTTCTTTTTATTATTATAAAATATAAATAGCATCATAATCTTATATTATGTATATAAAATAAATATCATACTCTGGAGTCATTACAAACAGAAAATTCACCATCACATAATATAAATTTCACAAAAATATTGAATTATTACAAACCAATGTTTCACCAAAATATCATTATAAAATATAAATAAAGCAAGAAAAAAATATTAATTATCGGTTAATTAAAATTTATTGTATGCAACTTTTGGATATATTCAAAATATTTAGTCAACTCTCCTACTTGCCATCATTCTCTTGTGATTACTATTGAGTTATTTTTTCTTATAAAATTTAAAATAATTTAATATAAAAACATAATACTACATCAAATAAATAGATTTTAAGTTATTTTATTCTCTTTCATTATTCTCCAAATCTTTTAAAAATAGAGAGAAAACAAAATAAATTTTATGAATAATTTTACTTCTCTTTATTTATATTCGACTAAACACATCTTAAATTAATTTAGGGATATGCTATAAAGACTACATACACTTTATATATCACATCATCAATTTATTTAAGATGTTTTAAATAAATTTTAGATAAAAAGATTAAATTAGTTAATAAAGTTAATGGATTAATTTGATTGTATTTTAGCGTTATAAATTAAACTAAAATTTTAAAATAAGTTAAATGATCAAAGAGGTATTTAGTCAATAATTTTTTAAAATATTTGTAATTACAAAAGTCTATTTGAAAGATAAATTAGATATTTAATTTTCTTTTTATAGAAAGAGTAAATTGTAAAAGTGATTTAGTGCTATACACTATTGATATCGAAACTCAATAATGACAACTAATTTGATATAATTTAACTCAATTTTGAATTCAAATTAATAAATAAAAAATAAAATTTTGACAGACCAATTGATTTTTCAAGTTCTTTAGATTTCAATTTACGGACATTTTAATTTGGAAAAATAATGTGAAAATGAAAACAATCGTAACAAAAAGTTTTATTTTTATAATTAAAGGAATAAAATAAAATGAAAAATACCGGGAAAAAATAGAATCTAAAAATAAAATGTAAAAGTCGTCTTTTTTGCATGAAAAATTGAAAATGATTTGGAACCGGGCGGTAAATCGGGTTCGGGTTGCAAATCCCAAAATAAAAGTGAGGCAGAGAGACTAATGGAGTCGGAAAGAGAAAGAAGAAAGAGATGGCAGGTCGCAGTATCTCATACATTACAGGGTCGCAACTTCTCTCTCTCAGACGCCAACCAACCATCGCCATAGTCGATGTCAGAGACGACGAGAGGACTTACGATGGACACATATCCGGTTCTCTTCATTACGCAAGCGATGGTTTCACCGATAACATCTCTAAGCTTATTCACGAAGTTAAAGGCAAAGACACCCTCGTCTTTCACTGCGCTCTAAGTCAGGTCAACTCCACACCACACCGCCTCTTTTATTTCTGCTATCTTATTCCACTTCATATTAATCCAAATCACTTAGATCCATATCTTTATTACCACTAATTTCGTTATCTATCCCACAATTTCATTAATTTCTTGTATCTGTATGTGCATTCAATTGTTTCATTAATTAATTTTTATATAACGCTCAAATGAATGAATTCCATAATTAAAGTCGAAAATTTGCTGTTAGCACCGCGCTCGAACAATTGAAGATTGGGACACGTGGACACTTAATAATTATTATTTGATAAAATACAAGTGACTGAATGTTAAACCATCAACCATTCATGCTTCTCCATCTAATCATTTTGGGAAGAGTTGATTATTGACATAGTTTCATACTCCTCCATCTATTCACAAGTGGTGGAGATTGATGCTTGTCATCCCATTCTTATAAATAAAGCTTAATTTTAGCTCAGGTTAGTAGGTCTATGCATTGACCATGCTTCAAGCAATCAAGCCTAAAGGGATCTTGTGTGAGGGGTTTGTAAGAGAGATGTAAAACCATTCCTGTGTCTCCAATTAAAAGGCAAGCCTTTGAGAAAGTGGGCTGTTGACAGCTGACATAATTAAGTACATCTTTCATAGGTTAAAAATCATCATTTAACGCGGATTAGCGATAAACCTACAAGTTTTACGTAAACCAAGACATCTGGGCCGTCCTGGTGCAAGGAACAATTGTCTTAAGAGGAGGGGTAGTGGAATATAGCTACCTGTTGTCATATGACATTGTTTTACCAAGCATTTCACCACTTCTCCAGACACAAATGACAGTTATAAAAATTTTGGTTCCGAGTTACTCCTTTTTCAAAGGATGATGTTCCTTAATTTGGTGTTTTCCTTGGCAGTGTAGTTAGAAGAGGGAGTACAGTGTAAAGCCACCGCCTTTGGAGGAATAGACTGCAATGGTTTCAGTGGGATGAGAACTTCTTTCTTAAGAAAGAGAATAATAAATTATTCAAATTTGTTAATATTGTTTTTTTAACTATATTTCACTGTCGTAGGCAAAGTGCCACATTAAATATTCTCTTGCTGTATCTGATTCATGTTCTCATGTTCTTAGGATGGTCTTCTTGTTATAAAATTTCAAAATTTTCATGATTGACTGATCAGATTCTTATATGCACTTCCATCCTCTAATTGCTAGCGATTTTTTACAGTTGGTATCTTAAAAAAAATCAACCTGACATACCTGATCAGAAACAAGTTTCTATTGATTAGAGAAGCTTTTTTTGCAATGACAACACGAATGTCTTCCTATACCCTTTTTGTACGATATCAGAATGTCGCTCTCCAAACTGAAAGTTGTATGAACTATTCATAGGTTCGAGGCCCAAGTTGTGCTAGGAAGCTTGTCAATTATCTTGAAGACAGCAAGGAAGATGTTGGGATAAAGAACATTATGGTCTTAGAACGTGGCTTCAATGGTTGGGAAGCTTCTGGTAGACCCGTTTGCCGCTGCAAGAACGTTCCTTGTAAGGAGAGTGAGTGTGCTTCTTAATCAAAGAAATATTTCTGGTTGGGATGCAATCATGGAAGCCTATTGTCTTTCATGTGCTATGTGTTTGCACAAATTTGTATACAAAAGCAAATGTATGACCAATATAATTTATACCATTATATAAATCATAGGTAAGCTGAATACCTAGTTTATGTTTTGTCCGTCACTTTATGTTGTAAGAAATCCTTGAATGGAGATTGTCATGAATAACCAAAGTACTCGAATACATTCTGAATTTGTAATTTGATGAATATGGTTGAATATAGGAACTTGTAGTAGAAAACATGTCTGTAACATGCTTTCTTAAATGCAAATGGATGTGTTCAGCAGTCATATGGATGAGTTTGAAGAATGATTCTTCATCCTCTACTCATATATTTTTTTTTTAATGTTTTTGATGGATGCATATAACTTGTTTGGTTGCATTTCCATGAAAGTAGAAAAAATGTGCACTTTTTTTGTTATCAAAGCAACATGCTGCATGTAAGCTTTAGTCAAAATCTCAATTGACCCTCTCAAAAAACTAAATCAAACATCCTAAACTTGATCTCCATGGTCGTATTGTCTGCTATTCTGGATGTGCTTTTGAAATGCTAGTTGTGTGTCTCATCCTCGTAGTTCATTTGCAAGGTTTGGCCAAGATCTAATTTGTAAAGTTTGGACAGAGGGACACAATGATTGGAGTGAGAATAGGAGGGCATGAAGTTCAACTTCTTTTACTAACAAAATAATAGCAATTAACATTTGTTACTATAAAAACTAATAACAATTACACTTCTTATAAGTTGAAATTAGCTCATGGCATGTTACATGCTCTCGTTAAGCTTCTCTAAAGATATTTATAAGCTTATCAACACTTTTTAATTGTAAATTAAAAGTGATTAATTTTTTTAATGGTGAAGTTTCCCATATACTAGAATCTAATTCGAAATGCTAAGATAGAACTAGTTTTATCAGGGATTATATTTGGTTGATTAGGGTTAAAATAATTTTTAGTCAGACTTTATTTATTTCTTAGTTGAATTTTGAATTACTATGATCTATGTTTTCTAAAAAATTAAAATTAAAATAAGTCAAGTTTTTGTTATTGTTGAAGTCGTCTAAAATTTGATCTAATTGGCCTTGATGGATTTTGCGTATGTGTTAGGAAAAAACTAAAATTAATTTTGAATAAAATATAAAAATTTCAATATTATGTATAATTAAGGCGGATTTTAAATAAGTAATCAAAGGTGAGAGATGATTTATTTTATATTTTTGGAAAAAATATGCTAATGTCTCTTCTAATTGAAGTCAACATCATGCTATGCAAAAGAAACTAATTGAATACATTTTTTTAACAATATATTCTATTAATAATCATAAAATATAAGAAATCATACAATTTTAAAGTGTTTTTCTTATATATATATTAAGTCGAGTTAAGTCAGTAATAAGTTTGATCCAAAAATACAATGGTCTCATAGGATATTGAATTCATAGCTTGCACCAAAATATAATGTCTAGAATAAGTGAGTATTTTGCAATGCTACTTAACTATAGTGTTAATCATTTAAATAACTATAAATTATAAACGTTGAGGCCCATTAGCTCAGTTGGTTAGAGCGTCGTGCTAATAACGCGAAGGTCGCAGGTTCGAGACCTGCATGGGCCAAATTTTTTTTATATATATATTTTTTTTATAATATTTCAACTCGTCTTCCATTCATCTTGACTCTTGCATCAACACCGAGAGTCTCCGACCACAATCGATAATTCATTCGAAAATGGTAAGCGCCTATTTTATCTCTCTGTACTCCAATTTTCGAACGCTCGATTGATTCATTTTGTTGGATACGTTTAGGTTTGCTTGTTTTGCTTATTGCCCCTTTTCCTTGTTCCGATCGTCAACATATTGCCGATCCTCTGCTATTATGTCAAGGTAAGTGATGCATCTATTCCATTATTTCTCGTTTTATACGTCGTTCTTTCAATTGATTTTTTGAATACATGACCAATTCTCAATTCTGATTAACCCTATTAACTTGTGTATTTGGATTAACTTACTTTGAATTGATAACAAAACCTTTGGAAAAATAAATCGCAGTTGAGATGATAGTGTATTATGTTTCTAAGAAATAAATTAGTGCTGTCAATTGCGGTTCAATTTGACAATAATTTGTATTCAATAGTGTATTGCAGAACAACAACTGTTTGTATGAATTCCGCAACACTAAAGAGCCACTATTTGACAGCACTGAAATAAATCATAACCACCACACTACTACTCCTTTTTTCCTATATACTAAAACTATTTTAATTCAAACAACTCGAAGTTTTGCAGTCATATTACTATGCACGGAGATGAAATTGATTTTTCTGCAGATGGATATAGGCTACATCATTTTTACTTGCAAGCCCCGGTTATTTTCATGAGCTCAATGATTTTAAAGCTTAGTGCAAAATTGTTTTGATTTTGGGGGAGAGGTTATAATTTCATGTAGTGATTTCGTTGCACAAATTCAAAGGAAGTGATTTATATTTTTACCTACTAATTTTTTTGGAGGAAAATCGTATATGAGAAATTTGAATCATTCTTGTGTCTCTCTTGATAATTGTTAAACGCACATATGTTATCCTATTTTCTGTAGTTTTTGAACTTCATAAAATTTTCAGGGAAAAGTATATGGGCTTTTCGGCTGGGAATACAAGAAACCAGAGAGGGTCCCTCCAGCATGTCCTTACAAGCCTGCAGCCAAAAGGGACAGTGAAGTAAGTGAATGCCTAATATATTATTTATTTATAATGAAATGAATGACTATGAAGCATATTCTATTGTATAGCTAGTTTCATTTCAATTTGTGAACTTTTGTTTCAATTAAATTACTGGGGCTTGATCCTCTATTCTAATTTCTAATTATTAAAAACTAAAAAGTCATTCGTTTCTTTTCATAGCTACGGTAGGAAATGATTGCCATGACTTGAATGTATGTTTATAGAGATCAATCTTAGACTTACGACAAAACTCAAAGTTAACAATATGATACCTTCTCTGTTTGTTCGCTCCCAAGTCTTGACCACTTACATGGTTTTCTATATTATTGCCATGCCTACCTTGATTCAAAAACAATGAAAATATTTGAGGTGAAAACTGCTAAAGAAGTCTAGATGAAGGTGATTTAACCAGCCATTGAGTAAACAACATCCTTCTAACTATCCAAGCATCGAGTGGTCATAAGTCTCATGGATTAGAAAAACCCAAAATGAAGCAGCTAAAAAATTCTCAACAAAAGGAATGCGTAAGTAAGTGAGAAGCTGGTAGAAAACATGACAGCAATCCATAGCCATCATCCATATCTAGATTCAAACCAGCTTAACCACTCTTAGCCCAAGCTAATCTTCGAGTCATTCAACCAACAATGACCTCGTAGAATGTATATAGTGGAAGACATGGTTTTCAAACTCTTGAATCAACTCATACGAATTTATGACTCTAGGTGTAGGTATCAAAATTAAGTTAACCAACTTATTAAAAGTTTAATTGCCAACTTGGGTAGACTCTTAATAGTTATAGACTACTACAGAATCCTGAGTTTGAGGACGATTGAACAAATCTTACTATATAATTGTTATTTATCCTTGAATGACAGTGTTATGGTCGTTTTTAGAAAACCCAAAATGTAACAGTTGAGTAATAAGGTGCTAGTGCACAAAATATTAACTTGCAGCTGTAGCACCTACTCCACAAATGCATCTAATATAACATACATCCCAAGGTGAACCCATCTCCAGAGGAGGTGAATGATGTTGCGTCAAGTCTTACCCCTGTAGCTCCCAAGCTTAAAGGATCACGAATTAGAGAACATGAACAAACTCATCGCTGCAAGATAGCAATGAACCAAACAAGCCAATAAAGTGAATGAACCCTACTCCAATGAGCTGAAACATAGGCTCTATCAAGCTGAATCCAACTCCAACAAAGGGAACCCAATCTCACCATCCTTCACTCTTAAGTAATTTGGAGCCTTATGTTGAGTTGCCACCTATCGTCTGATTTGTGAATACGTCCATTGTCCATTAATTTTAAATTGTTATACTGTGTTTGTGCATTTTGCTCCGGTCTGGTCCATAGATTATGTTTGAATAATTTTATGATTTGTTATGCATGTGTATGCAATATTGATTGTTGACTTTCTTATCAATGACTGAAATGTCCAACTTTTTTCTCTTATGTGGATTACTTGCATAATAAAGTCTCTCCCCTTTCAGGCTTGTTTGCATAATTATACTGTTATGATTTCTTTTCTGCTCAGACAGTTTCTGAAACCCAGTAAGAACGGTATTCTAGGTCTATTGTTCTGATTAAAGGAGCACCTTGCCTGGAAGAGCATCCTAGATTTATTATCAAGGAGAACTCTGTTATAAAATACTCTAGGTTTACTGTTCTACATAAACCGATACGTTCAATCACAAGTTTACTCAAGACATTATTCTATTTTACCTGATAGGATGATCATATGCCATTCTTGGAGGGTGGTCGCATATAAAAAATTGTTAAGAGTGTTTATCAGAGGAGAATAATATGATCCATGCCAAATTTTTAAAAGATAGACAGAAGTATTAGGTTTAATCGACAAGCTCATGTTACTTATATACGTACACATCCCTATATCAACGATTAGTTGGAGTGATCCTCAGTGATTGGTTTTATTTTGGGTTTATTGCATCGTGAATGTGATGTACAATGCTTACATTGACGCATGTGCATCATTGCCGGCCTAGTAACACATATTGATGGTTTAATGTTTGAAACTGCTAGCAGGTCGAAGTAGAAGCTGTACGGGCTCCAGTAGAACCTGTTAAAGCTGGAGATGTAGATGTTAAGCAGGACTAACATGGAGTAGCCATAAAGGTTAAGAATAGGTAAAAAGCATGATCCCATTAAATGGTTTATGTGTATAGCTTTTATTGCCTCTTTGTTATTATTATAAAAATATAATGCATGGGCAGAGATAGTTTGTAAGTTGGCAACTTAACATAAAGATAATAGTCCAAAGTTTTCTGGTTAGAAAATAAAAGATTATTCTATTCTCGTATAAAGTCAATTACAAGTATAAAGTATGTGTTGATCATGAAGGTGTAGTAAGCCCCCGGAGCCAAAGAGCTTCTGGCATATTACGTATAGATATCGTGAGAAACTGACACAAGATGAATGTATGATGCCACGGGGATTTAGAACCCCTACATTTATATAATATCAATACAATCTGTGAAACAAACAATCCTGCGGATTCATGCAAAACACACGGGTGTTTTACTATAGTTTATTGAATAAACAATATTAACTCAGTTTTTTTTTTGTTTAAATGTTTATTTTGTACTTTAGCATGCCTTAAGCAGAATCAGAATCTTCTTAGATCTTATTTGAGATTTAGGAGTAGAAAGAAAATGAGAGAAAGGTTTTTATTTGGTGCTTGGATCGTCACATACAGTAAATATGGTGTTTGTAAAATGACAAATAATTTTAGATAAAAGAAGAGTGACAAATAAGACATTTAAAATGAAACAGAGGGAGTAAACTCTTTAATTAAACATGAAAATGTCATTTTCTTGAAAACCAATAATGTTTACGAAAACTTGTAATAAGTATGAGAGCGTTGAATCCCTCCCTGCGTTTGGTTCAACTGCAAATATGAAAATAAAACTAATTTTTCTGGAAAATGATATGAAGAAAGGCCCGTTAGGCCTACTTAACCCATTTACTAAAGCTGTGGGTAAAGTAAAAGTGACCTGTATAACATCTACATCACTTCAGGATGTATTCAATATTATGTAGATATTGTATATCTTGCATTATGTATACTAGATCCACCTGTCCATGACTTTTTCGATATTTAATTTATTATTTAGATAATCTCCACCATACCACACCCACCGCCTCATGAATTATATATTGGATGTTGTTATTGAATTTGAAAATGAAATGAAATAAAATATATGTATGTGTGAATATATACATAAATTTGACTAATTGATTATATGCAATATTTTTTTGTCAATTTATTGTATGCAATTTTGACAATAGAAAACCTATCTTTATTATTGACTGGGCAAGACCCATCCGAACTGGATCTATGCGCTTTCAGCCCAACTCAACATACAAATAACTCTTAATTGTTTTGTTTCTTCTCTCTATATTTTCTCAAAACTTCAATTTTTACATTCGATAACAGGATTCGGAGGCCATTGAGAAAAAACTATCATACAATCGAAAGAAGAAAATTAAATTTTGTACCCACAATTGGAATTATACTCTCAAATGTAAAAGAAATCAAATTTTATTCCTTTGATTTTTATTCAATTAAAAAGTAAACAAAATTACTCTAAAATCTTATTCTTCACCAAACTTTTTGCTAATTAAGTTATTTCTCTAAAAAATTTAGTACACAAAATAATACCACCGAAAACTATAAATATAATTTTTGATAGTATAATTGGTGTATCATTAATTTTAAGGCGCGTGGTATAAATGATGTACCGAAAATTTTAAGGTGGTAGTATGAATTATTTATTGAAAATTTCCTCATTAAATTTTTTTGGTATACTATTTATACTATCAAAAAATTTATATTAACAAATTTTCA